>JASAMW010005164.1:0-72986 GCA_030247985.1 Epsilonema sp. ZAB3_2
AGGCTTATAGGCATCTTAGCTTGGTGTGGGAAGTGCCTATGGGTACTATATGACCAGCTTACATTAGGTAGGTTCAGGTACTGTACAGTACATATGCGGGTATGCATAGGGGGGGGGGGGGGGGGGGTTATGCATTGGGCATTTTTTTTATGTTTTGCCAATATGGGGGTATGCATTGGGGGGTTATGCATTGGGGGGGGGGGGGGGGGGGGGGTTATGCTACCGGTAAATACGGTATATAAGCTGGTCGTAAGCTAGTCAAAGCCACTCCCACATTAAAGTCCATGCACGTGTATTATTCGATGCAAGCTATGTTCATTCGAAAGATCATCTTTTTGGGGCCACTTTCGCTGATATGCAGCTCAAAATTTACAGCAGTTTTCGTCTGCACAAAAATGTCTTTCAAATCTGCCGCGCCATTAAAATGAATTTCCACAGAGCCATCAGCCATTGGCAAAGACACGTAAGACTCCATCCACTGAGGAGTGCCCTCATTCAGTGCATCGGTGTTGATTGCCTTCAGGCATCTCACTGCAATGAATGCGATATCGTATCGTCAGTCAATTTGCATTGTGGTGCATATGCACAGTTCATACATACACTACATTCACGAATTAGATAGACTACAAAAAGTACCAACCAGGTGATGGTGGAGCAGGCGTAGCACTGGTTGCAGCTGGAGTTCCAGGAACAGCCGGTGAAGCAGGACTCCAAGGTAGCGTGACTCCAGGAGGAAGTGCTTCCAATGCAGCTGGTGTTGCACTTGTAGGTGAAGTGGCAGATGTCGCGCTTGTGCCTGGAGTTTGTTTTGGAGGACTGGTTGCAGGAACCGCAGGGCCACCTTAGACATAGGCAACAGTACAGTATACTGTACTCCAAAAAGCAACAGACAGAAGACAACGGCCGAAAGCAAACCTGGAGTTGCAGAGGTGGCGCTGGTTGCAGGCGGCGCTTCTCCATAGGTTACTCCAGGAGGCAATGACACGCCTGGAAGAAGCACAACACTTGGAACAATAGCTGATTCGATTGATACCTCAGGATTCACTCAGAAACTTTATGCAATGCTAGACTTCTAGCAAACAGCTGGCTAATATCCAGCTTTTGACACAACACAGCATAGTTACACATACCTGGAGGTAAGGTACCAACTGGTGGGTACGGAGGTCTCTGTGGAGTCGGAAGACCAACTGGAGGCGGCAGTTTCTTTGTTGTTGCTATAATAAAATAGGCGCATTTTGCTATTTTCCCCAAAACATATAGCCTATATTCTGTATGTAAAGTCCATCCATAACATGTAGTACATACGTATGTAATGAATAGCATGGAAGCATAGACTATCTAAATAAAATACCCACAAGGACAAGTCTCGATAAGTAGAAGTGTGCCAGCTGAGTGTGGGAATGAGAGTAACTGGATCTTACCAGTCTCGCCAGGTGGAAGTGTACCAGTGGGTGGGAATGGAGGGCTCTGCGGTGTTGGAAGACCAATTGGCGGTGGTAGTTTTTTCGTTGTTGCTAAAAATTTGCTGCAATTATTGCTATTATTCTTACGTATGCACGTACGAACAGTCGCACAGTACTGGAAACGAAATACCGTATTTACCGGACTATGCAAAACTTGAGAGGTCCCAATGGGGCTATGCTTGGGGGGGGGGGATGCATGGAACATTTTTTATATTGTTGAGAGGTGCGTAAGCGCAGATGCATATTTTTAGGTCAACAGCATGCGTCAAAACAGGGTTATTCTAGTATAATACACATTGAAGCAGGCAAATAGGCATCCTAGCTTAAAGGAATCCATGCACGCGTGTATTATTCGATTCAAACTATGTTCATTCAAAAGATCATCCTCCGGACTTTCTATTTCTGCTAGTTGGCCCCATTGAAATCGCCCCCATGGCTGTGGGGCGAAACCCCCATCTTTCTTTTTTGGTGCGTCGTATTTTTCGCATTCTTTGAGTACAACACAAAAAAACAACAAAACACAAACAAAACATACAAGAGCCAAGTTGCAGTGGAAACTTGGCTAATTGTCGTCCGTTTTTACAAATATACTCAAAGAATGCTAAAAATACGTCGCACCAAGAAAGTAATTTGGGGGTTTCACCCCACAACCACGGCGGCGATTTCAATGGGGCAAACTAGCAGAAATAGAAAGCCCGGAGGATGATCTTTCGAATGAACATAGCTTGCATCGAATAATACACGCGTGCATGGATTCCTTTAATGTGGGAGTGGCTTTGACTAGCTTACGACCAGCTTATATACCGTATTTACCGGTTTTTAACCCCCCCCCCCCCCCCCAATGCATAACCCCCCAATGCATACCCCCATATTGGCAAAACATAAAAAATGCCCAATGCATAACCCCCCCCCCCCCCCCCCTATGCATACCCCCATATGTACTGTACAGTACCTGAACCTACCTAATGTAAGCTGGTCATATAGTACCCATAGCCACTCCCACACCAAGCTAAGATGCCTATAAGCCTGCTTGGGGGTGTATTGTACTAGAATAACCGTGTTTTGACCTCAATTATGCCCTAAAACACGTGCTTTTGACCTAAAAAATATGCCTCTGCGCACCTCTCAAAAACATAAAAAATGCCCCATGCATAACCCCCCCCCCCCCCCCCCCAATGCATAACCCCCCTATGCATACCCCCATATGGGACCTCTCAATTTTTGCATACCCCCATGGGGCTATGCACCGGTAAATAGGGTAGACAGTTTCGGGATCCTACACAGTACAATATGGGGCTATGCATGGGAGGATAAGCACCAGTAAATACGGTAGTACACTACAAAAGGTGCCATGCATGATGCAGTTGAGTGTTAAATGGCTTATAACGAAGCGCGTAAAAATAGGTCTACCACATGTTCATGCATACCAGTTCCCCCTGGAGGAAAAGTTCCAACTGGTGGAAGTGGAGGCGGCTGCATTGTTGGCATTTCCACAGGTGGTGGAAGCTTTTTCGTGGTCACTGAATAAAGAGCAAAAACAGACTGATAACAAATAATTGACGTCATTCCTGACTAAGTGGTGCACGCACATAAGTATACCACGTATAGGCTTTTTTCAGGCCACGGGCACCAAAATAAGGGGGGAGAGAGAGAGAAATCGGACCGAACGGGAATCGAAACCGCTACCCTCGATCACAGCTGTGGACTAGACACACCACAAGATGCCGGCCCAATCGAGGCAGAGGGGAATCGATCCCGTTAACTGCCCTGTCACACCACTGGAGACTGACTTTAGGCACACGACCACGTGCCGATCTATGGACATAACTAAACTTGCTTTACATACCTAGCTATTATGTACACACCACTGGCCTCGGACGCAATTGTCATACGTACACAGTACGTAACACCAATCACAAACATTACCGTATTTTTGGGTGTATAGCCCCGGGGCTATACAAAAATCGAGAGGTCTGATGGGGGGTTATACACTGGGGGATATACAATGGGGGGATATACACTGGGCAAAATTTGTGTTTTTGAGAGGTGTGTAGAGGCATGTTTTTGAGGTCAAAAGCATGTGTTTTAGGGCATAATCGCGGTCAAAACAGGGTTATTCTAGTACAAGACATGCTCAGCTAAGCTTTTAGGCATAGTAGCTTGGTGTAGGAGTAGCTATAGCTAGCTTATGACCAGCTTACATAGGTAGGCTAGGTACCTTCCAGTACATGGGGGGTTATACACCAGGGGGAATATACACTGGGCAAAATTTATGTTTTGCCAATGGGGGGTTATACACTGGGGGGATATACAATGGGGGGATATACACCCAAAAATACGGTACCATATCTCTAACTACGTGATTTCTATTATATGGCTAAAATTTTGCACTGGTATACGAGAAGATATACCAAAGCTTGAAAAACCAAACTTGAGCGCTTTAGTCCCTCTGCTACGGGTATTGTAAGGTCATGCAGCGTTCATAAGGATAATAAGGAAATGCGCCATAGAACCTGGTATTGAGCACATCGACGAATATAAGTCAGAATAAGAGTAACAGATTGCGAAATGTGTAGCCAGCCATGTGCAAATACCCTTCGAGCTCAAGTCTTGTCACAAGGTTTGGTATTCAAGTATATTGGTATTTAACCCTTAGCGAGATTGGATCTCAGGTACGATGAGATTGTACCGATCTGACATCAGATCGTGTCAGATCTGACACAATCTGACATCAGATCTTGTCAGATCTGACACAATCTGACATCAGATCTGACACAATCTGAGTTAGGTCTTGTCAGATCTGACACGATCACGCGTGGGCGTGTCGCATCTGACATGCCACGTCAGATCTCCTCAGATGGCGAGAAAAAAAAGAAAAAAGGAAAAGGAGAAGCGGCACGGCGCACGCGTGCAGGAGAAAAGGAAACTGTCGCTTCCGGTGGACGGAAAGCAAGCTCAGTGAGTGACGATAATGCCAAGCACTGGAATATGCAAATTCAGACCACTAGGCACAGTGCGCACGGTAGTACCGCAAGATTGGCAAAATGCGGAACACATAATAGCAGGGTACAGTGAGTTAGGTACATGAATACGTACCCCGTTGTCAACGTACACATAAGCAGGGTTAGCAGGGGTAAATGTGGTGCGGCGCTCAAATTTACGAGATACAGTACGTCCAACATGCTCGGCCTCAGCGTGAAAAGTCTGTGGCTATCGTGACCATGCTTGGGCAGGGTGAACGGAAAGCAAGCTCAGTGAGTTCCGATATGCTGAGCTTCACCAGAATAAGCAAATTTAGACCAATGCACAGCACTTCGCATGACGTCCGCATGACGGACGAAATGCGGAACAAGTTTGAAAGTGCAAATAGCAGAGTACATTAGGTCAATTCGGACCACACTGCAGCTCGCGCTCAGAATCAGAAGGGTAAAATGGGATAAATTCGGAGCAAGTTTTGAAAGTGATAATACAGGATCTTTCTTAGCGTGGCAGTTGTAACATTTTTTAATTTTGTTTTTTATGTTGAAACTTAGACGTTTTGAAAGTGTAAAACAGGGCTGCAGTGGGGTAATGTGGACCGTGTTTTCAAAATGTGAATGCAGGGTATGCAGGTAGGCATGTCACCTGAAGTGTCGCTCTATTGTGGTTTCGTCCAAACTTTTTCGCAAAAATTTTCACAAAAATGTGGTTTTGTGCACCTGAGACCTTGTGCCTTTTTGACACTGGAATCGTGGAAATTTCTTCCACTCATAGGTACGGCTATGCGCAGCTGAATTCGCGCAAATGGGAATACAGGTACGCCGACTTGGGACACTTCAAAAACATGGCCCAAATTTACCCCTGACTTACCTTGTTTTGCGTTTTCACATGATGGAAATGGAAATATCGTCCACACTTACCCCACTGCACCCTGTTATTTACACTTTGAACTGTTTGTCTGTCTAACAAACGTTTTCTGAGTTTGTTGCATTTTATTCTGTGGTCCACATTTACCCCTGCTAACCCTGCTTATGTGTACGTTGACAACGGGGTACGTATTCATGTACCTAACTCACTGTACCCTGCTATTATGTGTTCCGCATTTTTGCCAATCTTGCGGTACTACCGTGCGCACTGTGCCTAGTGGTCTGAATTTGCATATTCCAGTGCTTGGAATTATCGTCACTCACTGAGCTTGCTTTCCGTCCACCGGAAGCGACAGTTTCCTTTTCTCCTGCGCGCGTGCCGTGCCGCTTCTCCTTTTCCTTTTTTTTTTCTCGCCATCTGAGGAGATCTGACGTGGCATGTCAGATGCGACACGCCCACGCGTGATCGTGTCAGATATGACAAGACCTAACTCAGATTGTGTCAGATCTGACACGATCTGATGTCAGATTGTGTCAGATCTGACAAGATCTGATGTCAGATTGTATCAGATCTGACACGATCTGATGTCAGATCGGTACGATCTCATCGTACCTGAGATCCAATCTCGCTAAGGGTTAACCAATCGGTTCATTGGGGGTGGAGATACAGTCGTAATCGTGATTGGAGTCGAGGCTGAAACACCCTGCACATACATACCAGCAGTACTGGTTCCAGGAGTAAGTGAGATCACTGGACCAGCAGTTGTTGTTGGACCAGCAGTCGCTAAAAAGCAGCAAAAACCGGTTCGTGTTTCATTCCTACAGTATGTGTACAGGAGTCGCTGGGGACCGACGCTAAGATTTATACAGTAATTAATATCTCAAAAATTCCCGCATTCATACTTGGATGAACACAGGACAAGACGTCCAAGGAGAGCCTGGCTTCATTCGATTGCGGTATATCTGGGATCAGATTGGACAGGATGTCCAGGATACCAAGATTGAAATTCACGCTGATCTTCTTTTTTGGGGTAATGCGGAGGAAGCGTGCAGTGAACACGTCGTCAAGCTCAAACATTAGCTCGTTGTCTTCTCCAGTGGTCTGGATGACATCATTACCACCAGGAAGTTTCTAAACAATCAAGTTCCCTTTCAGTAATAGCCCTGAGTAATACCTAGCCCTAAACAAAACATGAAAATGTAATGTCCAATAGCCCCAGCCCATTAGGACATCACGTGGCTATGTTCGAAACGGTAGCACTAGCCTAGCACTGAAGCAGAGCGAGCGAAAAAATAAGTTGCTGCCCACTATGTACTTACGCTTATTCTTTTCTTGAAGTTGACACCATCTCTGCTGCCTCTGATCTGGATCTTTTCAATGGTGGTAGAGCGCAGAAGAATGCCAGTGACTGACATCTCATAGCCCAGATCGATGGTGATAGATTCTTCTTTATCTGAATCATCGGCCTGCCAGAGTGGAGCGCTCAACTCATCGCTCAGTGGTACTCGACCTGCGTCACCGCTGCTCACTGTCACTTGATCAGCCGTGATGTATTGACGTTCAGTGCACCGCTCAATGTTGACTGTCGTAAATGCAATGGATGGTGGCTGAGTGGTGGTTTCAATGCCACCACCAAAACCGGGTTCTGCAACGATTTAAAACAAACTCAGTAAAAGTAGACATTTCCTTCTCGATTCTAAACATTAGCGCGCTACGGCTACACACGTGGTGAGTAAACTCACGGTGAATTCCGGCGGTAAGTACCGTATTTACCGGTGCATAGCCCCATGGGGGTATGCAAAAATTGAGAGGTCCCATATGGGGGTATGCATAGGGGGGGGGTTATGCATTGGGGAGGGGGGTTATGCATAGGGCATTTTTTATGTTTTTGAGAGGTGCGCAGAGGCATATTTTTTAGGTCAAAAGCACGTGTTTTAGGGCATAATTGAGGTCAAAACAGGGGTATTCTAGTACAATACACCCCCAAGCAGGCTTATAGGCATCTTAGCTTGGTGTGGGAGTGGCTATGGGTACTTATGACCAGCTTACATAGGTAGGTTCAGGTACTGTACAGTACATATGGGGGTATGCATAGGGGGGGGGTTATGCATTGGGCATTTTTTATGTTTTGCCAATATGGGGGTATGCATTGGGGGGGGGGTTATGCATTGGGGGGGTTATCTACCGGTAAATACGGTATGTGATGAAGCATAGGGATGCCAGTTAATTCACTGTGACTTTGAAACTCACCACGTGTGAACAAGTGAGAAAAATTTTGCGCGTGGGAGCAAGTGAGGATGCTCTACACGAAAAATAAAACTCGAAGTTCAAACTCACCATGAGTTTACTCACCACATGTGTAGCGCGCTACGCTACTGTGCATACATACGTACATGTACGAATTCAGAATTTAGTAGTTTGTTTGAAGTTTGAACCACACCAGACACACGCTAAATGCTTATGTTGTGCTCAGGCTCAGATGAATAAATTTCCTGGCTGGCTCCATACCAATGGTAGAAGTTGAAGATCCACTGGTTGTACCGGCTTCAATGCAAGCGCTTATCTCAACAGTGGTGAAGGTGATGTTGCCCACAGTGTCAAATGGTGTCAATTTGAAAGCCCGAATATCGGAGACAGGCGGCTGAAGTTGGTTGCGCACGCTATCGTCAGTGCCACTAACCATTAACTGCAAAGTAAAACAAAGTAGACATCGAAATATCGTAGCATTCACTGATAATACACCACTGTACGCACGCACTGAGCTCATACTCTACTGTACCTGTGCATCACCATCTTCATTCACGTAGGGTTCAAATTCTTCGCCATCCTGACTGACTTGAAATTCAAACTTAGCGCCTTCCTCAGTTTGAATGAAGACGTCTTTCAGCTCCGTCGGTCCATTGAAATGGATCTCAATGGAGCCATCTTCCACAGGCACAGAGATATACTCACCCATCCACTCCGGAGTTCCAGAGTTCAGCGCTTCCGTGTTCAGCGCTTTCAGGCAGATTACTGCAAGAAGATGAAAGTACTAGTCATAGCAAAAAATGCCTCTGAGTGAGTAGGTACGCTTCTATCCAGCCGATAATGGCTAACCGGCACCTGGAGCTGGTGGTGTGGTAGTTGGCACATGGGCGCAGCCAAGAATGTCCGCGTTCAACAGCGGTTCTTCGGTGGGTTCTTCCAAGAAGAAGCGGAGTTGACTTGCCACAACATTGCCAGCTACCGGGTACTCCTTCGTTTCTTCGAAAGATGCGTCAACAATGACCTGTGAACAAGGGCCATTTGAACGGCGCTGTTTTGTGTACAGTATGTACGTACCTTATATTGTACATTTCTGATCATCTTACCGCGACATCCTTCCACGATTCACCATCGCTGGAAACTTGCACAATGATTCTTGTTGCTGTAGACTTGACCAAGACTCCGCTGATCGCCACGGGTTTGCCCATGTCGAACTGGATCCATTTCTCCGTGTCATCAGCACCGATTCCCCAACCCATACCGCCGATTCGAACTTCCTCAGGCGGGAAATAGTCCAGATAGCTGCTGGCGCTGATTTTACTGTCAGTTATGCCCTCAACCAGACCTTCTCTGCAGACTGAAGAAGGACCAGCGAACATTGTACGTGCGTACGTACGTACAGTACCTCAGGTTACGTAACTGTAAAACCGCCTTTGATGGAAAAGACCAACCAATGCATGTTTGTACTGTGTGTACCTCCTGGTGTAGTCAGAGTCTGTTCTGCCAGTTTCTCACAGGCTACCACTTCAATGTGCTCCAGCTTGGCCAAGTTTCTGATGGTAAGCATTACGACTTTGTCCAAGGGCCTTGCCAATTCAGATGCCAAAGGTTTGTCTACCCCAGATGGAACAGCGACCTGAACGTAAACACAGGTTCAACTTACTGTCAGAAAAGCAGCTGCAGCAATGAACCAAGCCATTTCCACACAGTACCTCCAGTAGAATCACAATGAAGATTCTCACCGATGTGGCAATGGTTCTATCGTTGACCCCTCGCACGGGCACATCACTGCCATCAGTCGTTTGTGCGATGAAACGCGTGATCAGTTTCGGCTCATCAAACACAATCGTAACCTTATCCTCTGCACGCACAAACCTCGCAATGGCGTCCACATAACGCTGCACCGTAACGTCATCTTTCATAAGCACTTTGTAGATGCAATCTACAAAATGGCGCCATGCAGACCTACGTATCAACGAATATGACGCATGAACAGATACAGGCATTCAACGTAGTGCGTAGGTATCATACAGTACATACCAGCAGGTGGAAGCGTTGTTGGTGGTGTAGCTGTAGTCAGTGAAACTCCAGGAGTTGTCTCAACTTTGGGAGTCGTGGTTCCTTAACAAGTAGTAGTGGAGCAATAAAATAGTAGTTAGTTACCTCACAGCTCACAGCTGCTATATTGTACATATGTACATAGGTAAAGGATTTTACGATTCAACAGCTGTACATTATGTAGTATACCTTGGCAAGCTGAAACTTCTGCGAATATGATCTCTTGTGGTTTCAAATCCGTCAAAGGCACAATGCGCTGGATTTCAACACGGAGCACATCGTCGACGCCAATGAACAATTCAGTCAGTTCATCGCCTCCAGGAGATTGGAACGTCTTAGGTATGGGACTGCTGTCATCAGCAAGGTGGGTGGTGACTCGCAGCATAGCAACTGATCTGGTCTGCACTTTTACTGCAGTAACCAATCGAGGCTCTGGAAACGTATATACGAGTTTGCCATCCTGAAGTTGTGCTGTCACTCCACCCTCATACTCCTCTGGCTCATCTCCTTCCAATTCTGCACTGGTCACATCGTAAATGCAGTCTTCGGTTGGCTTGGCAGTTGTGGTCTCTATAAAGCAACATTCAGTACGCACACTGCCGTATGAACTAAATCACCCCATACAAAGAAGCAATGGAGACTCGAGCTTTTTCGTACTTGTATAGATACGTAAGCTACATATGTACGGTAGGTACAATATGGCCTTTCGCACACAGTGCGGGGTAATTACCAGGTAGAAGACGCTGATAACTCTGTACGAACCAACAAACCACCAGCAAATTATCAGCCACATTATGTATGTACCAGCAAACTAGGATCAACGTGTTCAGCGAACGAAATGACCAGCAAATTTATAAGTGTGTTGAAGAGTAGAAATTCAAGTGTGTGCTCGCACAGTACGTAGAACGCTACCTGGTAATAAAACCATTCCGCGAATCTACCAGTGTGGGAAGGACCTAAGGTACAGACTGCCTGCACTACTTACTGTGCTTGCATGCGACAACCACTATCTTGTTCAGATCCTTAGCTGTAATTGGCTCGCCATCAGCTCTGGAAATGGTAACTTCAACAATGTCTGGGGCACCAATCTCAGTAAGAACCAGTTCGTATGAGTTTGATGCCAGTTTTGCTGGAGCGAGTTCACTGCCATCCTCAGTTCTTCCTTGATAAACAAGCGCTGACCCATCGCTCAAGTGAGCTGCAATGTGTGCCAAATCTGTCGCCCTATTGAACTTGATGACGATGTGTCCATCTTCAAAAGTTGCCCTTGCGTCTTCATAGTTGATCGGAACACCATCCTGCACATTTTGAGCAGTGACAGTATGAAGACACTTTTCCGGAGATGGAGTGGTGGTTGGAGCAGGAGTGGTGGTTGCACCATGGCAGGCTATCACCTTGATCATGGAGATATCTTCAGGGGTGAGCGAAGTTCCATCTTCTTTGCCAATGCGAAGAGTATTCACATTGTCAACTCCAAGAGGATTTGACACCAACTCAAGGATACCTTCATCCAATGGCTGAGTCGTTTCCTCTCCATTCTCATCCACTGTCGTTGCCTCCAACTGGACCCCATCTGGACGACGCCGTCCTTTTACAGCAACATTAAATATATCCAGTGGTTCGGCAAAGGAGAATTGAATGTCCCCATCTTCATTCAGATGGGCTTCCACATCTTCGGAATAGACTGTAGGAACTGAGCTAGCGAGATCAGCTGGTGATACTTCATAGATGCAGTGAACAGCTGGTTTCGCCGTCGTACTAGTTGGAGCAGGGGTGGTGGTTGCACCGTGACAAGCAATAACTTTGATCATTGAGATATCTTCAGAAGTAAGCTGAGTCCCATCTTCTTTGCCAATGGTCAGAGTCTTCACATTGTCAACTCCAAGTGGATTGGAGGCCAGCTCAAGACTTCCTTCCTCCAATGGTTGGGTCGCCTCTTCTCCATTCTCATCCACTGTAGTCGCTTCTAACTGGACACCAACTGGTACTTGTACAGCAACATCAAACAGATCCAGTGGTTCAGAAAAGGAGAACTGGATGTCACCATTTTCATTCAGATGGGCTTCCACGTCTTCAGAAAAGACTGTTGGAATGGAACTGGCCAGATCCGCTGGTGACACTTCATAGATGCAGTGAACAGCTGGTTTCGCCGTCGTACTAGTTGGAGCAGGGGTGGTGGTTGCACCGTGACAGGCAATAACTTTGATCATTGAGATATCTTCAGAAGTAAGCTGAGTCCCATCTTCTTTGCCAATGGTCAGAGTCTTCACATTGTCAACTCCAAGTGGATTGGAGGCCAGCTCAAGACTTCCTTCCTCCAATGGTTGGGCCACTTCTTCTCCATTTTCATCCACTGTAGTCGCTTCTAACTGGACACCAACTGGTACTTGTACAGCAACATCAAACAGATCCAGTGGTTCAGAAAAGGAGAACTGGATGTCACCATCTTCATTCAGATGGGCTTCCACGTCTTCAGAATAGACTGTTGGAATGGAACTGGCCAGATCCGCTGGTGACACTTCATAGATGCAGTGAACAGCTGGCTTAGTCGTCGTCGTAGTTGTAGTGGTTGTAGGTGCATGACATGCAACAACGTGTATTGCAACAATGTCATTTGGCGAAAGCGGGCTACCATCTTCCTTTCCTATGGTCAAGGTGGCCACATCGCTTCTTCGCAATTGATTGGACCTGGATTCCATGATTCCTTCTTCCAATGACTCAGTATTGCTTTCTCCAGCTTCGTTTGTGGTAGTGACTTCCAGTTGGACACCATCGTTAGCGTGCACTGTGACATCAAAGACGTCACGCGGAACTGCGAATGTGAACTGGAGGTCTCCATTTTCATTCAACCGCGATTGCACCTCGTCAGAATAGACAGTGGTTTCTTCAGCATTGGCCAAATCAGATGGGGTAACCGTATACACGCATTCCACTGGTTCAGGAGCAGTGGTTGGAGCTGGAGTCGTAGTAGTGGTTGGAGCTGAAGTCGTAGTAGTGGTTGGAGCTGAAGTCGTAGTAGTGGTTGGAGCTGGTGTCGTAGTAGTGGTTGGAGCTGGTGTCGGAGTAGTGGTTGGAGCTGGGGTCGGCACTAAAGCAGGGCATTGTCATGTCATGTACCTAATATTCATCAGTGTGAGCGAAATAAAATCGGTATATGACAAATTTTTAGTGTTTTAACTAGTACGTATAATAGCTGCAACATACAGTGTTGGCAAGCGATGACAGCAATTTTGCTCAAGTCTTCAGGAGAAATTGGTTCGCCATCAGCTCGGAAGATGATAATTTCTACAATATCCCTTGCGCCAATCTCATTTATGACCAGTTCATATGGATTGCTGGCAATCTTGTTTGGTCCGATCAAGTGCTCATCCAGGGTATTGGCACGGTACATCAGATCTGCACCATCGTTGAGTCGAGCCGCGATGGATGCCAAATCTGTCAACTCGTCAAAAGTGATGACAATGTCACCCGTGTCAAACTGAGCTGTGGCTCCAGCATAGGACAGAGGGATTCCATTCTCCACATCCTCGCCCGTCACGATGTGGATGCATTCCTTCACGGATGGAGTAGTTGGGGGTCGTTCTAGAAATGCACACCGTACACATTATTCTGTACATACTACATAGGCTAAGGTTTGTGGAGTTCACATCTATTTTTTGAATCAAGTCCAATTCAGAGAATGATTAGTATTGTATCACCTTCACAAGTTTGCAGCTCCACAAAACTGATCTTAGCTTCAGGGTTATTTTCCAATTTGACCGTGAGCAACTGAACCGTGAAAGGAGTTGGAAATTCGACGATAAGGTTGTCAGCACCATTGGTTTCATAGCCCTTAAACAATTCATAGAGATTATCAGCCATGCATGAAAACAAGACACAGAGGAAAAAAGTTGGTAGGATGCGTAATAGTAAAGTTTTGGTAGAAAAATAAAGTATGCAGTATGCATGCACCTCTTTTATCTTTGGCAAAGATCCGAAAGCAGTCTGATAAATGATCACCACATCGGCTGGCTTATTGGATCGAACTGTGACGCCAAATATTTTAGTTGGCACTGCCAAGGTGAACACCACTTGCTCTTGCGAACCAGTAGCCGAAATTCCTGGATTAACCTCTCTTGGATTTTCGTCCAAATTGCGCAAGTCACTGCGAACTAGCGAATGGATGCAATCCGCTAAAACGATTTGCGAACATGACATGGGCAGTTGAAAATGATGTAACGTAAAATAGGTAATAGTACACTGGTTATGCATAAGGTTTGTCCAAGGTACTGCATTTACTTACGTAATGGAGTAGGAGCTGGTGTTGTAGGTGGTAAGACAGTTGTAGAAGATGGAAGCTCAGTCGCCATATGTTCGGGGCAGGCGATCAACTCCAAAAATTTCGTAGTTGATGGTTCCAGTCCAACCATGAGCACCTTGCTGATGTTGTTGGCATCCACGTACGTCTCGAATGTGATGTAACCAGGTTCGGCAAGTATTTTCTTTGGCTGATAGAATACATAAGTACTGTATGCTACATACGCATGGACAGCATTGTATTAGTAGTCTCATTTGCAGCATCCACATCACCAAAACATCAACAAAAGTGCTTGAGTTTTATCTACTGTACATAAATGCACGTAGGTAGGTAGTACTTTACCGGCTGTGGTTCTAGTCCTTCCATATCTTCAAGGAAGACTGTGAACTCGGTTGTTTCTGTCACTTCAACCATCAATTCGGACACTGTTGTTGGATCCTGGAAGATCAAGTCGATTTCCCCATCGGCGTACTGAATAGTTGCACCGGTTGAATACTCGTGGATTTTGCCATCTCCCAATTGCTCTCCAGTGATTATGTATTCGCAATCTGCGTGGATGGGCGGTTTCGGAGTGGTGGTGGGTTCTGGAGTTGTGGTCAGCTCGCAGTCGGCCTCATCTGTTCTGTCGACGCAGTCCCATTCTCCGTCGCATCGCCTATCTCCACGAATACACTGATGCACTTGGCTGCATGTGAACTGATCTGGGGCGCACACGCTGGGCACCGTCGTTTGAATCTGGGTCGTCGGAATGTACACGCAAGCGAGCAGCATGCCAAATAGCCACTGCGGGCGATGCCTTGGGTTGAGAGGCGCCACGATTTCCACCGTGGCTCGCTTCACTCCGCCAACTGGGTTCGGGTATCTGAGGTAGTAGCTATACCAGTCGAAGAGAGCGATGCGCGACGGACCTCGCTGCTCCCCGTCTTCCGCAAACAGAGTAGTGCGCACGTAGGCGTCTTGACTCAGAACCGCGATCACGTGGGATACGCCAGTGGTGGCGAAGAAGTCAAACTCTAGCTTCTTGTCCCCCACCAATGTGATGGAGCTGCCCTCTGGCCATTCCTTCCGATTGCTTTCTTCCATGTCCCTTTTCGTTATGTAGTACTCGCATGGCCCTGAACAGCAAGAGTGTTCGTATGTACACAGAGGTAATTTCGTACTACTACGTAGTTATCTTCTAATCTACAGTACATACATATAGGTAAGTAGTCTTCCACCTTTTTACACATCAGTATCGCGCATTTTACACCTGGCAGTATTTTTTATGATATGTAGTAGATACAGAGTACTATAAATTGTACGCACTGGGTGCTTCCGGTGCTGGTTTGCTGCATCCCTCCGGTTCATCGCTGCGATCGCGACAGTCATACTTGCCATCGCAAAAGTACTCCACAGGCATGCACTGTTTGCTGGTGGGGCATTGGGCGAACCCGTCCAAGCACTCCCTGTGTGGCTGAGGCGGCGGTGTGGTGGAAGTCGGTTCTTGACAAGCAATCACAGCAATGGAAATCAACTCAGACAGGTCAATCGTCACACCGTTGGCACCCGTGACCTTCAGCTCATGTACACCCATCACTGATTCCTCCAGGATGCTCGTCTTTGGCTCATCTGCCAGGTCATCCGATGATTCCATAGGACCAACCTAAATCAAGAACGCACACGGTAGTGAGAATATCTTATTATAGGAGGAGCCGCTGCCGTATATGAAGAAGGTAAAGCATCTCTGTGCTCAAAAAGCAACACTGAGGCTTTGCAAACATTTATTTCTTACGAATGGGTTTGTGATGATGTTTCCGTTTTCGTCAAATGGCACAACTGTCAGAAAGCTGCCAGTCTGAGTCTGCGCAATCACACCACTGAACACGACTGGTCCATCGCTGAACGTGACATGGATGGATCCGTCATCACCGATTTCAGCTGTCACTGTTTCTCCAATGTGTTTGACACGGTTTGGTTGCAAATCGTCCGCTTTGATCAAGTAAATGCAATTCAGAGGTGGTGGAGTAGTGGTGACTGGGGGAAGTGTCGTTGTTGGAGCTGGAGTTGTGGTCGTGGGCGGAGGAGTTGTCGCTATAGTTCGGATGAGCACACTTGGTTTAGTATACACGCCACGCATAGTATTACGTATCACGTTATTACGGGGCGAAGAGGCATGCCCAGCCCACCCTATTTGTTCAGTGCATGCCCAACCCTTTCAGTCGGTTGTCGTGGCGGCTTGACGGGACGTGCGCTAGTAGGCGTTTACCCATACCGCGCTGCGAGTTCGACTCTCTCTCGCACTGGTTTTTTTCAGTTTTTTAGGCTTACGCTCTTGTCTTCGAAATTCACCCCACCCAACTCCCATGACACACGACAAACTGTGTTCGTTACTGTGTAATGGGTGCGTAAGTGAGCACTCTGGCGCTTCAACTGTCCATTCATAATATTGAAAGGATTCGGAGCCCATCTGACGAGTTGCACAGAGCAAAGAATGGGCGCGCATGCGACCACGCCCCACACTAACTCAACTATTACTGTACTCTGTCTCTATGGTCCTTGGTGGAGCTAAGTAAGTATTAGATATTGTTTCACTGCAAAGGGGTGAGATAGAAAAGCCAATATGGCTTACGACAATTCTCCTCATCAGTGCCATCTTCACAGTCCACATCATGATCACAAACAAAATGGGCATCAATGCATCTGCTGTTGTCGCATTTGAATTCAGTTGGGCGACACACGACAGTTGCTGCAACATAAGCGCTCTACCAAATGCAAGCAAACTTTACCATCTACCTACCTGCAGTACACGACTTTTTCATACGATAAACTGGCAATCGGAAAGAGCACCTACTGGTGGGGCAATTCATCTCATCGGTCTTGTCTGCACAGTCTAGCACATTGTTGCATCTCTCTCCATCCACACAGGTCTTGTCCTCTTCGCACATGAGCATACCATCTGGACAAGTGAAGATAGTGGTTGGAGGTGGTGTAGTTGTGGTTGTTGGAGCTGAAAAAGAAAAAAAAGAGAAAGGGTGACGAGGCAACTTTCTGACCCATTTGTGATGTGTAATATGGTACCGCAGTCAGGATGGCGTTCATCTTCTCCGTCTGCGCAGTCGGCATGTCCATCGCAAACCTGACTCTGCTTCAGGCATTTGCCATCACTGCATGAGTATTTGCCTCTTCTACAAGGACATCCCTTCTCATCCGTGTCACAATCCTTGCGCCCATCACATCTTCGTGCCAATTCCACGCATTGGCAGTCACCGCACGTGAACGCGTTCATACACGTGCAATCTCCAACAAGACAAGCATTAGACTCCTATTATCAAACACACAGTAATCTTTATTATTATACACCGCAATGACGATAGTTTGCTTACTGCAGTTGGCTTCGTCGCTGTAGTCACCGCAGTCATCGTGGCCATCACATTTGTTGCTGAGCAGGAGACATTTACCACTGGAACCTTCTGTCTTGGGGCAAGCGTAATTCCGAATGTCAAAGCATGGCTCTGTAAACACGATCCAGGACATACTGTAGTTGAATGACTAGTAAAATGAGCGAGAGGAAAAGGTGCGTGCGTACCGCATCCATCTTCATCCGACTTGTCCCCCAGTCCACAATCAAGTCCGCCGTCGCATCGGAATCGGAAGGGAATGCATGCACCGGTCTTACACTTGAATTCGTCATCCGCGCAGTCGGGTAAGGCTGAACAGGGTGAGATAAAACCAGCTGGCGATAGTAACCGAACAAGTGGACCCTCTCTAGTAGAGTCTCTACTGCAAACTTACGGCAAGAAACTTCATCAGATCCATCCTTGCAGTCCGGAGTCCCATCGCATTTGAAATGCTTCGGCTGACACTCGCCATTCCAGCACTGGAAGTCAGTCGGCTTGCACGTTTCCACTAAACAAAAAAGCACAATCTTTGGGGCCTCTCCTTCCTGGTCCAAGAAAATAGAAAGGGTTGCTGTTCCGCTTACCGCAATGATCTTCATCTGAGCCATCCACGCAATCCTTGGATCCATCGCAAATCCACTTGTCAGGTATACACTTGTAGTCGCTGAGACAGCGGAACTGATCTGGAGCACATGTGGTCTCATTTTGGCACGCTTCACCAACGCAGTTCCATTTGCCTTGGTCGCAAACGCTGCAACAAAACAGCGTACCAACGTAAATCATGCGCATCGCAGTGACGTTGTATGTAATGTACAGGGTGTCTCATAATAAACCGTCCACCTTCCTGTGCATGTAACTCTGGAACCACACCATAGATTTTAATGCGGTTTTTTGTATTTTGTAGCAAAGGCTTCAACTGAGACGTGTACAAAATGTTAGCTTCCAAGGCCCAGTGGAAGCTGCTCAATCACCTTTTTCCTCCAGCGGTCAAAAACAAGGTTTTTCGAACTGGTAGTGCCGATTTAGGGGTAATTCTGTGCATGATTTTTTTAAAATTAGCCTCGTAATGAAGAAAGATGTCCCAAAATGCTAAATGTGTATCTCATGCATTATCCCCAGTGCCAGCATAGCAAACGCATGAAACAGGGTAGCTTGAAAAACTAAAACCGATATTTTCTCCATAGTAATGGAACACGTCGATTTTGAGCTTTGAGATTCAAACTGTCGTAGTCTCCGAAATATGTGGACCACATAGTTGAAAATTTGTACGCTTACTTGTCGAAGCCTTGGCTACAAAATACAATAAACCGCATGAAAATCAAAGATGTGGTTCCAGAGTTACATGCACGGAAAGGTGGACGGTTTATTTTGAGACACTCTGTACATATGCATCAGTGTGGTATGGGCAAAGTTGATAGTGATCGATGATGGATTACCAGTCTTGGCAGAATTGTTTCATAAAGGTCCCAGGTTGATATTCGCCTCCATCATACTGGCACGGACATTCAGTTGGTTCGACGCACCTGTTACCATCCAACACAGTACCTTCAGGACAGAAACATCCTTCAACACAGTTTGAAGCGCAGAAGTCGTCCTGCGGCTCAGAAAGAGCTGAGCATGTCTGAGGACAAATGTTGCCACAAGATTTGTACACTTGACCATTTTCACATTGCATTGCTAAAATTGAAGCAGCCCGCTTTACCCCATGTCATCAGTCACCTTACGTTCTGTTTCTGTGCATTCGTACGTCCCCGAAGAAGCCAGTAAAAGCAAAAGGGAACAGGGGCCGCTTTTGATGGTCACGGTTGCGACACGATTTGCTTACGGCAGATATCTTGCGATCTCCAGTGAACAGGGATTCCAACATGATTGCACTCTGCAGCGAAAGCAGAGACAGCCGTGCATAGACATTCGCAATCTCCGCCACTGTCACAAGCACAGGAATCCTGAAGAGAAAAGTAGAGCATTGAACTGAAGTATTGATGGACATAGATGACAGGGTACCACCCACGCACCACCCTACATTCTACAGACGTACATGCATACACACTACATAGTACATGTGTACCATAGATAAGTGTAGATACAGTGGTATCTGTATTCGAATAGTACGTGAAATACGTACGTCTTTTCTTTGCACGAAAAATACTTGGACGAAAACTGTACTGTACTGTACTGTACGAAAACTGTACTGATGTGATCGAACCCGAACCTCTTGGCACCATTTGTGGTATCTCTGTACTGACTCAGTGCCGACTTGTTCTCTGCAACGCTGGAACAATGGTGAATGTGAGATGACTCTGCACACCCGCTCAGCCCATGCTCTTCGGTGCTTATTCCTCTGAAAAGTAAGCGGTGTTGCTGTTCCATATTGATTTGATTAGCCTATATGTTCGTTCACTGTACAGATGCGCGTGGGTGCATATATGTACATCACAAGCGTTTTGTGGCTCCTCCTGCAAATCGCCGAAGTCCTGACAGCTGGGCTCCGTCTTCCAGGAGCTGGCGAAAACGTAGGCATCTTGCTCGATGTCTTCTCCTGGAGTTTGCATGTCGTCAGCTGACCTGCCATTGTATGAGCCACACAGCCCGTGAAGACTGTGTTTTAGCGATGGTTTGACCGTGATTTGAACCCGCGTGCCACCATCCCAGAGTACACGCAGGTCCAGCTTGGTCAAGACGACCAACCACACTCCGGATTTAAACGCTCTTACACCCGTCTCAGGATCGGCGAACGGCAGTCGCTAGAGCATGTACACTTGGACAATAACTTCACCCTGTGCTTACAACTTAGTCAACAGCAGAGCAGCTGACACGGTAGCAAGCAGTCTACCGTGTGTGTCACAGCTGCGATGAGTAAAACCAAGGAACACTGTTTGTGTTTTCTACTTACCTGCTCTTCGCCATCAATGGCAAACTCTCTGCCTCGCAGCAGACTAATATGCTGCTCCTTAGGTGTGTGCAAATGAATGTCGACTTGCTTGGTGCAAGTGACTCCGCTGCTTCCACAGGGTACATTTTGAGAATGAATCTCGAAGTTGGATGCCTTGTCTGAAGTTAAAGCCGCAAAATTTTCGGAATTTATGTACTACTACGCACAAAAGTAAGTATAAGGTAGGTACATACATACATATACTAGTAAAATGGACCCTTTGCCATATACGTATGTACATATACTAGAAAAGTACAGTACCTACGACCTACGAGTAGTATGTAGTACCTTCAGTATCAATGTGTCGAGCCAAAGTGTATGAGCATCGTCCTTCAAATGAATATGCAGTGCCGTCGAACGTGATGTAATGGGGGTCTCCAGTAGCCAAACAGGTGGCCTCGCATACCTCAGTGGTACAGTTCCAGAAATGACCAGAGCAGGTGCTGCAATCATAATTATTATGGAAGTTTAATTTTCCTTTACATACTTGCGCATCTCAAAAAAGCGACCAACTTTACCAGGTGTTACAGTCAGACTTGACAGTGGCTCCAGCTGGATAGTCCTTTCCCATGTGGCGACAAGGACACTCACTGGGGTCGACACATTCTTCGCCCTGGAACAAGTAGGCTACGTTTCAAAACAAGGCTGTCAGTGTCAGTCAAGCAACACCAAAGAATATCGGGAATTACAGTATGTAGGTACAATACCTGCAGTACGGTGCCTTCTGGGCATCCGCATCCTTTGAATGGGGCTCCGGGGCATTCGTTTACGTGCAGCCGATCGAAGTTGGAGCACGTTTTGCGACAAGGAGACACTTCGTCCAGAATCTGTTGGTTGCCCGGGCAGATGTTATCTTCGCACTCATACTGACTACACTTCCAGCCGCCATTGGAGCACTTGCAGGTGTTGCAACCGCGTTTCACGCGTTCTCCCTCTCCATAGTCGGCGCGCGTGAAGGGATCGTAGCAGGAGCACTCGTTCAGAGGAACACATCTGCGCGTGTGCTCATCGAACACGTTGCCCTCTGGACAGTCGCAGCCCGGCATGCACTGACGAGCCACGTCATGATTGCACAACGCGTGTCGACTGGGATCGTCGCCGCTCAGCGAACGACAGGTCACCGTGCAGGGCTTGGCACATTCCGTGTACACGCGCCCATCGCGACACTGCGCAAAGATGGAAGCTAAAACCCAACAACTACGCACTTTTATATTTGCTACGTATTTCTGGCACATTCGTCCGTCCTCTTTCACTCTTACCGCAGGAGGTGCGCAGTTTCTCATCCGAAATCCAGTCAACTGGGGCTCCACTGGACACACACCGATGCGCGAGATGGGCGAGGAAGATGCAGGCTTCGTGAATGCTGTTTGCTTCACACGTCGACTCCACGCAGTCTTCGAAGATTCGGTAGCGAGCTTCTTGACTCACCGCACTCTTGCAAACACCGAACGGACCGTCCAGTCTGGTCGCATAGCGGCACACTTGCGCTGCTTCGGACACAATCTGCAATATACATCCAAAGCAGTAGATATACGTATGTAGGTACGTAGTACGTGCACTAGTATGTATGTACCTACGTAGTACAAGAAGTAATAATTTTTTACTAGTGATTGAGGGTGGTGAGAGATTGCGACTCTCTTTCACCGATTCCGCGGGAGTGCACCATGAGTTTGTTGTTCTCTGAACTAGCGGACCTTGTGGCGGGGAGATTCCACAATATATACAGTATATACGTACATACAACACTGCATACGAAAGGGTATAAACGGAGGCATACGAGGTGAAATGGCGCTGGTAGCGGGATAATCTGACTCCGTAACAGAAGGCGCACTTCCCATACACTATGTATGTACACAACTCTACGATAAAACTCAAGACAGCAGCGCACACGAAGAAAGTACAAAAGATTTACTGAAAAGACGTCAAGCCGGCAATGCGGTACGATCAAACACTTTCCAACCAACACACAACTCAACCCTACACACGCTCTCAACACAACCCTCTCACGCACCCAGCACACACGCAACGACGTCGAAAAGTGGCACGAAAGAAAAGGCGAATGCAAATTCACTGAATAAGCATAGAATACACGTACGTACACACACGGGCCCTGTCTAAGCGCGTTGTAGAAAGTAAGGCGCGCGCGCCTAGAGTTGCGAAAGAAGAAGACTATAAGACTAGACTTGGCACACTTCCAATTGCCGAAAGGGAACTTGTGTTCCCTTGCTTTGCTTTCGCAACTGTCAACGCACGCGCCATGCTTTCTACAGTGTAGGTCCGCTAATTCAGATTTAGAAGACTGGTGCACCTCTCGCCGAACCGACTCATGGCTTCGACGAAAAGCGCGTGCTGTACGCACGCACATACAGTCAATAAAAAATATTATTATAATTATAGGGTAGGTATTGGTCTCCTACCTTTTTATTCTTGACGCAGTAGCTGATTTCTGACTTAGACTTTTCTTCGCAAATGTCCTTGTATGTTCGGTATCCGAGAGCAAACTGGCCAATGTTCTTTTCTACCAGACCAGTCAAAGCCAGAAAATCGTCTTCCGGCATCCAGTTGAAAGTGCCGCAGAGGCCACGAACCTGCAAATCATTTTTTTTTCATTTTTAGGTCAGGAAGACGAAATTGGGACAAAGGATATTATTGCTCATTACAGTTGAAGCAAATGAAGGCGCCAAGGTGATGTAGACTCTTGAATCGTGATCAAACATCACATTCCACCCAACTCCAGTGACGCTGGTGAAGAATTGGTTCTGTCGATTGACATTTATGTCGTTGTTCTTGTAGAAAGGAGCCATGACCCGCAAGCCGTTGATGGTGATCTGAACAATAAACATGAGAGAGAACTTAAGATGAAGGCACATAAATACTGCACGCGCTATTTTGGGGGAGGGTTGAGAAAGCGCGTCGTAAGGACGAATATGTAGTCTGGCCTGGCCACTAATGAGTTCGCTATGGAACTCAAGTTGAGTTGCGTATGTAGAAGATAAAGACAAATCGGCTTTCTGTCCCTGCTTCACGTACTCCTATACTACAGGAGTACATGCAAACTACACAATACGACTTGAGTTCTTTAGCGACAGTGGCCAGACGCCAGACTATAGATAGTCTTCCATGACTACAATACAGAACAAATACTGCATGGTACCTCATCTGTTCCAGACTCCAATTCCACTTCTGAGTTGAGCGAAACAACTCTGACTTTCTGACCACACTGTCCTGTTCCTCCACCGCATTCGTGCTTTTTCACATAGACCGCAAGCTTGGTAGGCCCATCAGCACTTATCGGCTGAAAATTCCAGCATAAAATGCACCTGCATAACATTCGTACGTATAATGTACCACGTAAGGTACTATAGCGTTAACCACCGACCATGGGAAAATCCGGCCAGCTGAGCTTCAGGGCTGCAAAACTCAGCGACCAATGGACCGAATGAGACAAATATTCGATCTATTCATTGAATTCTCCTCTTTCAAATGAGCTTTTTGGTTCATCAATTGCTGGAACAGCAAGTCCACTGGAGCTTAGGTGAACGGATTTACCCCATAGTACCCTATAATGCTCCGCATGTACAGGGTGTCCCATTTGGATATATCATGTCGTTTGGGGCTATAACTTGGGAACCACTAGAGCTAAGACGCTGAAATTTTTCTTGCAGATACCCAAGAATATGCATAACCTTGTGTAAAACTTTCGTCCCAAAACTCCAATCTGAACATAAGATATTGGTAGCCCAAGTTTCGACCACGAAAATCACAATTTTTTGAATCGCAAGCCTGGTGTTCAGACGAATTCTTGTGGGATTTTCATCAAAGCGCTAATCAAAACATGATATATTTTATTTTGCAGTGTTTTGGAAAGTGCATTGCAGGGGGCGCTCGGCGCAGTACGCCGAGCGGGCTTTAAACAACGGCGCGCCAGGCAAGCGCGCAGGTTAAAGGGTCATTCAGCCACAGTTCCTCGCTCGAGAGAGAGTCGACTAATTTTTCTTTGTGTCCCTTGCGAAGGTAGAATACAGTACTGTTTTTCTGACTGAATTGGCAATAGTGAAGGTACAGTACCCATGTCCCGCTCTGCCTCAGCGCTGTCATCCCGTTCTGGCTTCTCAGATGGCGACGATTTCCTGGAGGAGGAGCAAGTCACGGCGCGCGACGATCAGCAGAGTAATTCCCAAAACTCCTTCGATCTGAATCAGCTGGCACAGGCGCTGGCTGCAGCTGGTCAGCAACAACATCTGATTCCGCAACAAGCCGCCTCCAAAGCCTTTCGTCCGCCGCCGGGAGCGGAGAAGACGTTCAAGTACAAAGGCAACAAGGAGCAGTACAAGCTCAACGCCACCGTCTCCAGCTTGCTCGCTCAAGCCGAAGCATCTTGCGCCGCCGGAGACCACGCTTCTTGCCAAGGACTTATCAGGCAAGCGACGACGAAGATCGCCGACCGTCAGCAGGATCTGCTCATCGCCGAGTTCTTCAACTGGGAGACTGTCGACGAGTTCAGGAAGCTTCCCATCGCCAAGGATGAGGCGCAATCGAATGCGATCCGGCGCGCTTTCCGGCAGGCCAAGGCGACGAAGCGCCTGCAATCCGACCGGAAGTTCAGCCGCAGCCAGGGCCGTTTCTACAATCGCCGCGGCCCTTTCCAGGATCAGCGCGGCTACAGGGGCGGCGGCGGCGGCCGCGTCAAGCAGCAGAGCAGCACCCGCGACTCCACCTTCCATCATCGTCGCCGGGAAGCGTCCGAGGACGACATCTGTTTCGGCTGTGGAGGAACCGGCCACTGGAAGGCGGACTGCAAGAAGGCCACCGGCGGTCGACGCTAAAAGGCGGAAAACGACGGCACGCACGGAGCTTGTACATAATTGTAAGTTTGCTGTGAAATGCTCAATGGCTGAGTGTAGTTCTAGCGTTAGGGCAGAGAGTTCAGGCAATTGCGCATTAGGACAGAAGGGGAATGTAGCTTCGTGCAGTCGAGCCTTTATCAGTCCAGGTTTGTGGGGAGCATTACCGACCTTTGCTATAAAAGGCAACCTGCGCTCGAGCTTAGCTTTTTGGGAGGCCATAGGGGCGGATGAGTGGGTTCTTTCTGTCATTCGTGCCGGGTTTCGTATCCCTTTGCGGTCCCAACCTCTGCCCTTCTTTTTCCACAACAACCAGTCGGCAAAAAGCGAAGCTGAATTTGTGTCTGCAAGCATACTCGAGTTGCTTAAAAATGACTGCATAATGATGCTAAAGGGGCGACCCAAGTACGTAAACCCTCTGTCGGTTGCCGTGCAGGCAAACGGAAAGAAAAGACTCATTCTGGACCTGTCCTACTTTAATCGGTTTGTGCCCAAGAGGCACTTCAAGTTGGAGGATTGGTCGGTTGCTCAGGAATACGCAAGCGCGGGCGGTTACGCATGGTCTTTTGACATCACAAAGGCTTATCACCATATCGAGATGCATTCCGATTCGTGGGAGTACTTGTGCTTTGCCTGGAAGTTTGGGACTAGCGTACGTTATTTCTGCTTTACGGTCTTGCCGTTTGGCCTCAGCTTAGCTCCGTATGTTTTCACCAAAGTAATGCGCCCTTTAGTGCGTCACTGGAGGCAGGCGGGCATAAGAGGCACACTGTATTTAGACGATTTCTTGGGATTAGCAGGGTCTTTAGAGGAAGCACAGGTGCAGGCTCATCAGACGCGCACGGATTTAGCGTCCTCAGGTTTCCTATCCCAGGAAGAAAAGTGTCAATGGGAGCCCACTCAGCTTGTTACTTGGCTCGGTTTTCAACTGGATTTGAACCGTTTCACGCTGAGCATACCTGTTGAAAAGGTGCAGAAAACTCGAAAGTTGGTGCGGAATGTGCTTTTAATGCGCAGGGCGACGCCACGCTTATTGTGTCGAGTAGCGGGTAAGCTGCTTAGCTTTCGCCGAGTGTTGGGCGATGTATGCGCCATTTTGACTAAGGCGATGTTCGCAGAAGTTGCAGCCAGAACAGATGAAATTTTTGATCCCCTGGCTTGGGAGGCGGAAACGCTCAGGTACAGCGTGGGTGGTCCCCGGGTATGGGACAAATGGGCGCGCTTGGGCGCTGATGTTATCGCTGAGCTGAAATTCTGGCTAGAGACGCTAGCTGAAGTGAAGCCACGACGTCTGATGGACGCGAGAAGGCCTATGGTGATTGATGTTTTTTCGGACGCCTCGGGCACAGGCGGCGGCGTGTTAGTCCAGGGCACCCCATGGAAGGTGCATACAATGTGGACGGCGGCGGAACGCGCCACAAGCTCAACCTTCAGAGAGCTAAGGATGCTGCTGGTCGGTTTGACAGCATTGAGAGATAAGCTAAAAGGGAAAGCAATCTGCTGGCACACAGACAATCAGGCGGTTTCTCGGATTGTGCTGAAAGGGAGTATGAAGCCCAGGCTCAACAGGATGGCCTTTCAACTTTTCGAACTGTGCCGAAAGATTGATGTGCATTTGCGGGTGGTTTGGATTCGGCGAGATCAAAACGTGGAGGCCGACAGCCTCAGCAAGGTTTTCGATACAGACGACTGGGGTGTAACCGCCGAGTTTTTTGATGAGGCCGCCAAGAGGTGGGGCCCTTTTTCCATAGACAGGTTCGCGAACTGGCGCAATACAAAATTGCCCCGATTTAATTCGCGGTTTTGGAATCCTGGCACAGAGGCAGTGGACGCCTTTACACAAGATTGGGGAGCGCCGGAGCACAACTGGATAGTGCCACCGCCAGTGATGGCATCACGGGCAATAAGACATCTTGTAGGGTGCAACGGTAGGGGTGTTTTGGTGGTGCCTGAGTGGCCCAGCTCCCCTTTCTGGCCTCTTTTGTTTCCTAACGGGCACCCTGCTTCATTCGTCAGGGAAGTGGTTTCGTTCACACCGGGCTGGAAATACTTGGTGGATGGGGAACAGCCAAAGTCTGTATTTACTCAGGAGCGCTTCAGAAGCGGTTTGGTCGCGGTTTTTATCCATTCCTCTAAGCTCTGACAGTTTTCATCTTATATCTGGCTAATAAAATCTGGCTTTTGTTTTATGAACAAAACAACGAAAAAATAAATGATTTATTTCGTAACGCAAGAGAAGAAATAATATATTTTATTTTGCAGTGTTTTGGAAAGTGCTTTGCAGGGGGCGCTCGGCGCAGTACGCCGAGCGGGCTTTAAACAACGGCGCGCCAGGCAAGCGCGCAGGTTAAAGGGTCATTCAGCCACAGTTCCTCGCTCGAGAGAGAGTCGACTAATTTTTCTTTGTGTCCCTTGCGAAGGTAGAATACAGTACTGTTTTTCTGACTGAATTGGCAATAGTGAAGGTACCCACCCACCCAACCCTAGTTTTTCGGAACGGGTGCGGCCTTGGTTTTCACTTTTCTCCCGGACGGAGCTCGATTGTGGTTTTTTCACTTTTCTGTGCATCGGTCGTTTATGCCATCCACCGGCCAAGTGACTATGTCTGTTGGACTCTTGAAGCCTCCTTCCCTAGCTATCTGTCCTTCTTCCCCGCAATTTTCGGGGCGTTGTTTTTTCTGTAGGTGCGGCAGATAGATGGACTAAATTTGCTCGATATCTCGATCACGAGGAGTTGGGGAGACTGAAGGCTATGGCTAAACAAGCAAGGGCACCGACCACTGTAAAGATGTATGAAAACGCATTCGCCAAATTCTGTCATTGGGCATCTGCTCGCGGCAGACGGCCGCTCCCTACTCGCCCCGAGTTTGCCGCAGTGTTTTTGCAAGAACTGATTCAAGGAGGGCTTTCATTCAGCTCGGTTCTCCAACATTTTTCCGCCGTGTCGTGGGCACATAACTATCACGGTTTCCCCGATCCCACCCGCAGTTCCATTTGTGCGGAAGTGCTCGAGGCAGCCAAACGTACCTGCCGGGCGAAACAGCAGCGAAAGGACGCCTTGTCAGTCGACCAGTTAAAGGCAATGGTGCAGGCAACTCTCCCCACTTTGAAGGGAAAGAGGGACAAAGCCATGATATTATTGGCGTTCGCAGGTTTTCTACGTAACGGCGAAACACGGGCATTGAGAGCATCAGATATTTTCTTCGCCGAAGACGGGAAATTTGCTTGGGTTCTCATTCGCAGCAGCAAAACCGACGTCTACAGGGAGGGACGAAAAATACCGCTAGCTTGGACCGGACAGCCCACGTGTCCCATAACAGCATTGAGGCAGTACGCACAGTCAGGCGACATCTGTTTTCGTACCGAGGTCCCGTTGTTTCAGAAGGTCAGAGCAACCGGAAAGGGAGGTCAAGAGTGCACGGGGGAGCCCATGTCATATGGCGCGGCAAGAACTTGTTTTAAGCGAGCATTGCAGGCTGCAAACTTAGACCCGAAGTGCTTCGGACTGCACTCCTTGCGCTCGGGCGGCGCGTCGGCGGCCGCTGAGGCCGGAATTTCCCCAAGCTTGATAAAAATGCATGGCAGGTGGGCGACAGATCAGAGCAAAGATAAATACGTGAGACTAGGGGTAAAACACAGATGGGCGGTAGCAAAAGGGTTGAATTTGTGAACGGTTGAATTGGAATTTCTTGTGTAAGGGAGACCATGATCGATCAAACAAATTTAGTCTTGCTGTACTGTACTGGCACACATGTTATGGAAACGCAGGAATTGAAGGCTTGAAAGGTGGTTTTCTTGTTTGGTTTTTTTCAGGCGAGCTCAGGAATACCGTACCGTATCGATTTACTGACTGATTCGTGCCGATGTGTAAAGTGGAATTTGTTTCTTTTGGGTGTGTACCGTACGTACGTAGTATGTACAATACCGTGCTACTCAGTACTGCCGTGTTGTGTCACTTTTGCGTTGCTGTTTGTCTGCTGCTTTATCGTGTGACGTGTTTGACGTTTTCTCATATTCCCATCGGTTTATGGATCAGGACTGACTGACTGACTACTGTTGACGTGTGGAGATGCTCATGCAATACCGTACCTAGTTGTACGATGCACTGAACCGTATGTCTTTTCTTTTCTCTCGTGCTTGTTTTTCTGCAGGGCGATCGTACTACAGTGTTTGTAGTGTATGTAGCTACAGGTGGTGCTAACGCTGTCTTGTGTGGCCGGTACTGGCCGTGCGTGTCATACGTATGTACACTGTATTTTTATGCCTTTTCCTGTACCATTATCTAGCTACGGATGCTAATGTGCAACGACTACATAACGACCGTACGTGTTTGCATACAGCGATATTTGGCGTCTTCTATTTTAGTATCGTCGCCGTCGTTCGTGCTTATGTGCTCGATACATTGAGATCAAACCATTGTTATGTACGGTATGATGTGTTTACGTACAGGGCGAGGAACTACCCAATGGCTGCATATCTTATATCAATTCATCTTATATCTGGCTAATAAAATCTGGCTTTTGTTTTATGAACAAAACAACGAAAAAATAAATGATTTATTTCGTAACGCAAGAGAAGAAATAAAAAAAAAAAAAAAAAAAAAAAAAAGAAAAAAAAACCCCCACCCCCACCCCCCGTGTGGCATTCTTGTTTCATGGTGTCTCCTGACTGGTATCTGACTCGGTTGTGGTAGCAGGGGCATTCCTCAGCCTTGACGCAGTATCCCCTGTCTGAGAAGTATCCTTCTTTGCACTCGCAGCCAGGGTTGCAGTCACGGAAGCAGTCCGCGTCCTGCGCGCGATCCTGCATTCCACAGGTACGCGGACACATACTGCGACATTCGCTGAACTGCTCGTTATCAGGACAAGTGCGACCTGAAACAAAACACCAAGCAAAATATTTACCAGTGTTGCGCTAATAATTTTGCGTGGTCGCGACGCGAAGTGACCCCGCGGTAGTGAAAGTTTAGATCGGTGCTGACGTATATTCGTCGACGTCGTTTGTTGTCTTTTTTCTCTAGCTTTTTTTCTTTTTCCGCTTCCAGATGACTGATGCCGCGTTCACCATACGTCCGTAAGGTCCGTATGTCCGACGTACGTATTTAGGAATACATGGTTCTTTGCGGTTTGCCATGTAATCCTAGATCCGTCGGACGTACGGACGTATGGTGAACGCGGCATGAACGACGTTGATTATGTCCCTGTCGTCACTGATCTACTTACACTAAATACTGCGGGGCCAGCTCGCGACCACCCAATAGTCTCCAGCACAATTGGTCAACATACAAGAATGAGAGGTAACAAAAGGCATAATGGCGACGGGTTAGCATACCGCAGAGGTCGGGTGACCTCCATCCGATCACTGGCGTTCCTCGCTTGGCGGCCTCCATGGCATACAGAGACAGATAGTGACAGACAACAGCCGCGTCATCGTCAGCGTTCTCACCACTCAGCTCACAGAAATCGAACATGCAAGAGCGAACGTACCATTCCGTGCTCAACTGCAAAATTCAACATCGCACGAATGACATAATTTAATTGCAATACCGTATTTACCTGTGCATAGCCCCCCCCCCCCCACCCCCCCTATGCATAGCCCCATATTGGCAAAACATAAAAAATGACCCATGCATAGCCCCCCCCCCCCTATGCATAGCCCCATATGTACTGTACAGTACTGGACAGTACCTGAACTTACCTACATAAGCTGGTCATAAGGTACCCATAGCCACTCCCACACCAAGCTAAGATACCTATAAGCCTGCTTGGGGGTGTATTGTACTAGAATAACCCTGTTTTGACCTCAATTGTGTCGTAAAACACGTGCTTTTGACGTAAAAAGTATGCCTCTGCGCACCTCTGAAAAACATAAAAAATGTCCCATGCCTAGCCCCCCCCCCCCCCCCCCTATGCATAGCCCCCCCCCCCCCCCCTATGCATAGCCCCACATAGGACCTCTCAATTTTTGCATAGCCCCATGGGGCTATGCACAGGTAAATACGGTGGTACCGTACACATGTATGTACCGTACACATGTACCGTACACATGTATGTACACATGTATGTACACATGCATGTACACATGTATGTACCTACATACACATGTATATGTACCGTACATGTATTGTATGTACATGGCATAGCAGGCCTACATAATACGGTTAGTGAGTCAGAAAGAGGACAGCAGATGCTTTCGCTTTACCCCTGATTCGTGAGCCTTGCGGAAAGCGTCTCCACGCAGAGGAACCACACAGCGCATTTCTGCAATCTGACGACGTCGATCATTCTGACAGGTGTTGCTCGCCACACTCTCTGTACATTCTGCCTCCTCGCCTTCTGTATCGCTGGTCGTAATCGTTTGCCAGGATTTCAGAAAGCTTTGAAAGTCCACTTCCGTAGTTGACTCTTCGCCGAAAGGCGTAAAGTCATCTGCAAAGGTTCGCAACATATGCAAATTCGCTGCCATGAGCCATGAGCAAGATGGGGCGAAACGTTACGCAGTAGGCCTACCTTCGGGATCGCCATTGTATTGACCGCAAAGACCAACAGTTGAGCCGCGGGAATTCTTGTCCACCGTTATGTAGACGGAGGAAGCTCCGTCCCATTTCAGCCGGATACCCACACTGGTGGTCAGATAGGAAAACTGGCCTTCTCGTTGAATCGTCAGGTCATTACCTATGAAATATTATACAAAATATTATATGTACAAATATATACAAAATATGCAATCAGTACAGGTCGGTGCTAAACTTCACTTCACTGCCCTCCACGCACTCTGTTCAATGAAGGCTTCATCAGGAGAGATGGTCTTGTTGTTCACTGTGACAATTTCTCCATCTACCACCACATGAGCATTAGGAAGACTGATCCAAATTACCTACAAGCATCCGGATCAGTTCCGCAACGAGTAACTTCTCTTCTAACACTGTCATTGTTTTCATTGCTGCTGCTAAATAGGTCGACGAGTTATGCAGAGAACAAGTTACCTTTTTGCAGGTTTGTGGACTGTCGCAGTTGACATTCTGGGCTTCTACACTCCAAGAGCTTTCGGCGTCCTCAAAATTGTCGGCCTTGCTGTCTGTGGCCAAAATGTAGCGACATGCCACTCTCCATTTTATGGACGGCCATCCCAAGTTCGCAGCATGGACCCGCTGGCCAGACATGTGGCGATCGGTGCATCAAAGTTGGAGTCACTATTATCTGAAACAGCAGTGACCTGGTGATTATGGTACGTACGCATGTTACATCAACCGTTTGACTTTAATAAATAAAAAATGAGTGAGGGCATGCAGCCTCATCAACGGGAGTTTTCAGCACATCGGGTTCGACAATACGTAGTTCGAATTCGGTGATTGCCGATCCCAAAGTTGGCGATTCAGTCCTCTGGAGTGGAAAATGCATAAATTTGATCAAAATAATCAACGAATGTCAAATGAAAGTGCTACAATATCAACCGCTGGAAAAGCTCGTCTCTTGAATGAAACACCCCATAAATAATGTAATAATAATTAAAATATGAAATTGCATTGGATTGGTTTCGTCGCATACCAAAGTAAAGCGTTCCTTCGCCCTCTGCTGGTCCGGTATCTTCTTCATCGCAACATTCGCCTTTCCATCCAGTTTCGCAGATGCACTGACCAGAGATGGAGCAGAAGTTGGGCTTCAAGCTGTGCTCACTCTCCGCGCAGCATGGAAGGCACATCTCTAAAAGCCAAAACACGGCAACCTTGATAAAAAAAATGCTCACTTGCAAACTACAGCTGCGGCCTGCGCCGCTGACAGTGTGATGATTACATCTGCTTACCCTGATCACACTTGCTTCCCTTCCAGCCAGGACAGCAGGTGTATTTGATGACTGGACAGTCCCCGCCATCCATCAACTGGAACTCGGGGTTGGTCTCCCAGAGCATGGCGATCTGTACCGGATTGGTGGTATCGACGAACTGCGCATAGCCACCCTTCAGCAGATCCGGCAAGTATCCGCGACGCATGATGTAGTCCGTCAGCTTCGTGCAATTCACTGTGCGCGTCTCCTGCTTGTAGATTCGGTTCCCAGCTCCACATTGAAATTTTCTGCAAAAATGTACATAACTTTTTTAAAACTATGTATGCGTATGTTATGTTGTACACTCTCTGACAATTACAGACCGTATGTCTCCGTCCATTCTGCCTTTGCTTACTCGACTTCTTTGCCGTGATCCCTGGTAGCAGCGAGGACAGAAGAGAGAAGCGCTAGTACCAAGAAGGTCAAACATGTGAGAGAAGAAAGAGGAGAAGAGGAGGAGGAGAAGAAGCAAGAAGAGACGCTCAGTTTTCGTTTCTTCGGGGGCCCTGCCCCCTGAAATGAGGCTATCATCGGAAAGCGTGAAAGTTCGCCAATTCGTTTAACTTAAAAGGTGATGTGGATTTATGATACTAAATATAGAGGCAGAATAACTATATCGCACTCCACAACTCGACCAGTGTTCGAGTGTGATAATTACCGATGAAATGTCGAAAGGGCGGTATTTATACAGGTCCTGCAAGATGGTGCCACTATTTTATGACGCTGCGCCAGCTGAACGAAACGATTGTGATTTTATGACACAACTAATCGGATATTATGCGTTTTCTGGAATTGCTATTGTTTTGCGCAGTTGAAAACCCGAGGGTGTTGGATTGTCAGATGCTGAGGTCTGTAAATTGCCAAATTTTATTTGTTTTGAAAGTCACATTTTCCTCCAGGTGGCCAAAGGCAAAAAGCTAATCTAAAATTGCAAAAAAATAAAAAAAAATAGAGTAGCCAATAGTAGTAGATGGTCCAGTCACGCAGGAGTACTTTCCCCGAAAGCATAGGGAAGGGACAAAATACTATACATACGTATCAGGGGAAATACAGTACGCACAAGCATCATACGCACGAGAGGCCAATACTCTGAGAAGCTATACCAACCAAGAAAAAGCATCCCATGTTCAGCGAAAGAGACACAAAAACAACAACACTCCCGACAAGCCCATGCCTTCATCCGACGCCATCTAGACAGACACCAAAAAATTCAGCCAATGGGCGCAAAAAAACCGAGTAGCGAAATCGCTAGCTCTACACAGGCCTACTATATAAATACAGTCGTGCTTTTCAGCTCTCTGCACATCCAATCATCCAAACAAGCAGTTTGTGTCCAAACCCCAAGAACGCCCGCCAAATAACAGCCGATGCATGAGAGAGTGGCGAATCGGCGGGACCCGGTTTTTTCTACTTTTCAAAAATTTTGTCACGAATATAGGTAATCAACCCTCCTGATTACGAAAATGAACTTGGTTTTTCGATTTGACCACGTTTAACCCGAGAAACGAGCTCATTTAGGCAGGGTGGTCAGGGGAAAGGCGGAAAATCGAGGATGATCAAATCGATGTTACATACAGGCGTCCCAAAGCTCAGCCAACAGGGCTATTAGAGCAAACCCTATAGCATCTTACTCGGCTTGATTTGCTCTTTTCAAAGGTGTTCTCGCCGACCGCTTAACCCTTACCGTTGGCGAGTTATGAGCAGAAACGCGCAAAATTAGCAACACTGCAAAAACCAGGCAAAATTTCGAAAATCGACCGTTGCTCCCCTGATTTTGACCTGACAGATCGGAAACCTATCTCATGTTGTAGCGCTTGAAATTCTAAACAAGATAGGCTATGTCTCCACTCTCCCCGCCTGTGCGCAACGGGTTAAATATTGCCCCAAAGTTGGACCAAAAGGTCAAAAAATCGAGTTTCAGTGCTAAAATTGCACTTATGTTGTCAGTTGCAGCTTACCAGGCAGTAGGGCTAGGATAACAACGAAGACACCACCAAGTGCAGCTCGAAATGCGCTTTTCAACGGTGGTCTTCCGGTCCGCTTAACCCCTACCGTTGTTGAGTTACTAGTGGGGAAAGGCAAGATTGGCAATATCACGGACACCAGGCAAAATTTCAAATTATCGCCTGTAGCTCAGGCGCTATTAAAGTGACAGAACTTAAACCTGTCTCATATTGTAGCGCTTGAAATTCTGAACAAGATAGGCTATGCCTCCGATCTCTGCGCCTGTGCGCAATGGGTTAAATATTGCCCCAAAGTTGTGCAAAAAGGGTCAAAAAATGAGCTTCAGTACTGAAGCTGCACTTACATTGTCAGCTGCAGCTGCCCAGGCAATAGGGCTAGGAAAATTTCAGAGACACTCCCTAGTGCAGCTTCAAATGCGATTTTCAATGGTGATCTTCCGGTCCGCTTAACCCCTACCATTGGTGAGTTATGAGTGGAGAAAGGCAAAATTTGCAATAGCCTGGACACCAGGAAAAATCTTAAATATCGCCTGTAGCTCATGTGCTGTTAAAGGGACAGATCTTAAACCTGTCTCAAATTGTAGCGCTTGAAATTCTGAACAAGATAGGTTATGCATTCGATCTCTCCGCCTGTGCGCAATGGGCTAAATATTGCCCCAAACTGGACAATAGGTTACAAAATCGATGTTCAGTACTGATTCTGCATGCAACATGCGTGCATAAGTTGCAGCTGCCCACGGAGTTGGGCTAGAAAAAAAACAAACATATTGCCAAGTACAGTTTGAAACGCGCTTTTTAATGGTGGTCTTCTTATCCACTTATCCCCTACTGTTGGCGAGTGTTTAGACGTAAAACGAAAAATTTTGAAATCACGGACACTGGGCAAAATTGTGAATATCGCTGGTAACTCTTGCGCTATTACAAGGGCAGATGAGAAACCTGTCTCAATTTGTAGCGCTTGAAATTCTAAACAAGATAGGCTATGTTTGCAGTTTTGTTCATAAGAAAACCTTCAATACCTCGACAGTGGTACCTACTAGTTTCGATGTAGAAAGATGCTGATCTCTCTCAGTAATGGTTCAGAATTTAGATAAAGTGGGTGGGAGAATACCACCGTTAAAACGGGTGCATTTCAAGCCTTCACTTAGGGTTGGGCTGTTCGGGGCTGAGCAGCTAGACCACTTGAGCAGCTGCAGCTGAGTATGGAAGTGCAGCTTCAGTACTGAAACTCGTTCTATTACCTTTCAGGCTAAATTTATGGCTATTTGAGGAAGGCAAAAACTGCAAACACAGCCTATCTTGTTTAGAATTTCAAACGCTACAAATTGAGACAGGTTTCTCACTTGCCCTTGTAATAGCGCATGAGTTACCAGCGATATTCACAATTTTACCTGGTGTCCGTGATTTCAAAATTTTACCTTTTACCTATAAAAACTCGCCAACAGTAGGGGTTAAGTGGACAAGAAGACAGCATTAAAAAGCGCGTTTCAAACTGTACTTGGGAGTATGTTTGTTTTTGTTCTAGCCCAACTCCGTGGGCAGCTGCAACTTATGCACGCATGTTGCATGCAGAATCAGTACTGAACATCGATTTTGTAACCTATTGTCCAGTTTGGGGCAATATTTAGCCCATTGCGCACAGGCGGAGAGATCGAATGCATAACCTATCTTGTTCAGAATTTCAAACGCTACAAATTGAGACAGGTTTCTCATTTGCCCTTGTAATAGCGCATGAGTTACCAGCGATATTCACAATTTTACCTGGTGTCCGTGATTTCAAAATTTTACCTTTTACCTATAAAAAGCTCAAAAACCCACAAACACCCACCCAGCCAACAGTAGAAAGGGTTAAGTGGACAAGCAAAGATTCTAACTCTATTAAAAAGCGCGTTTCAAACTGTACTTGGGAGTATGTTTTGTTTTTCCTTTTAGCCGCTCAATCGTTGTGTCAGTTTGCATTATTCTCTGTTTTGTTTGGGTTCCTTGTTCTAGCTCCAACTCTGCGCAGCACTGTCACACTTATGCACGCATGTAGTGCATCCATAATGTGTATGTACATACGTATTGTACTATTTCTCGTTCTCTATGAATTTTCATTTTCAGTTTGGGGCAATATTTAGCCCATTGCGCACAGGCGGAGAGATCGAATGCATAACCTATCTTGTTCAGAATTTCAAGCGCTACAATTTGAGACAGGTTTAAGATCTGTCCCTTTAACAGCACATGAGCTACAGGCGATATTCAAGATTTTTCCTGGTGTCCAGGATATTGCAAATTTTGCCTCTCTCCACTCATAACTCACCAATGGTAGGGGTTAAGCGGACCGGAAGATCACCATTGAAAATCGCATTTGAAGCTGCACTGGGGAGTGTCTCTGAAATTTTCCTAGCCCTATTGCCTGGGCAGCTGCAGCTGACAATGTAAGTGCAGCTTCAGTACTGAAGCTCGTTTTTTGACCCTTTTTGCACAACTTTGGGGCAATATTTAACCCATTGCGCACAGGCGCAGAGATCGGAGGCATAGCCTATCTTGTTCAGAATTTTAAGCGCTATAATATGAGACAGGTTTAAGTTCTGTCACTTTAATAGCGCCTGAGCTACAGGCGATAATTTGAAATTTTGCCTGGTGTCCGTGATATTGCCAATCTTGCCTTTCCCCACTAGTAACTCAACAACGGTAGGGGTTAAGCGGACCGGAAGACCACCGTTGAAAAGCGCATTTCGAGCTGCACTTGGTGGTGTCTTCGTTGTTATCCTAGCCCTACTGCCTGGTAAGCTGCAACTGACAACGTAAGTGCAATTTTAGCACTGAAACTCGATTTTTTGACCTTTTGGTCCAACTTTGGGGCAATATTTAACCCGTTGCGCACAGGCGGGGAGAGTGGAGACATAGCCTATCTTGTTTAGAATTTCAAGCGCTACAACATGAGATAGGTTTCCGATCTGTCAGGTCAAAATCAGGGGAGCAACGGTCGATTTTCGAAATTTTGCCAGGTTTTTGCAGTGTTGCTAATTTTGCGCGTTTCTGCTCATAACTCGCCAACGGTAAGGGTTAAGCGGTCGGCGAGTACACCATTGAAAAGAGCAAATCAAGCCGAGTAAGGTGCTATAGGGTTTGCTCTAATAGCCCTGTTGGCTGAGCTTTGGGACGCCTGTATGTAACGTCGATTTGATCATCCTCGATTTTCCGCCTTTCCCCTGACCACCCTGCCTAAATGAGCTCGTTTCTCGGGTTAAACGTGGTCAAATCGAAAAACCAAGTTCATTTTCGTAATCAGGAGGGTTGATTACCTATATTCGTGACAAAATTTTTGAAAAGTAGAAAAAACCGGGTCCGGTCCCCTATACTGGCATTCGCCATTCTCTCATGCATTGGCTGATAAATAGAGAATTCTGAAAAGTCCTACACGAACAGTCGTGAGCTATAAAAGTGAGTTTGCGGTGAAGAACTTTCTTATCCTTTTACTAACTACGTTTTATGTGTTGTGTTTGTGTAGTGTAGTGTACTATTGTAAGTGTACGTCCGGTTTGCACTGTCATTGCGTGATAGAAGTTAATACGGGAAACGCGTCAACTCCTTTGATCCTTCCCCTGATGGATCTTCATCCGATTCCAACAGCGGACTACATATCTGCACGCACGCTCACATCCGGGTTATAACTGCGGTTGCCCAAATCAAATTTATTCCTGAACCTTGCTTACAAAGTAAGTACACCAGATACCACGCACACAAAGAACAGTACAACATACGTAGAGTGGTGCGGGGTAGGCAAAACTGTATGTGCTGCATGATGTATGTACGTAGAAAATACGCACACGTAGTACATACAGTAGCAACTCAGTGGCTTGAACGGCATATAAGCCAATAGGAACGGAAGAACAACGAGTAGAGAGATTGACCGAAGTCTGTCAACTAGGTATGGTGAAATTTACGAGCACTGTTGTGATTTTTTGCATGGCAGGCTATGGCATTGTACCCAAACAACGGATTCAGCTGCTGGAGATTATGATTATCAACAAGCGGTCCATCACATTTGGGCTCTTCATACTATAGTGGCAAAAGATAAGACGATTGTAATTTATTGCACCTGCGGCGAATTCCGTTCCAGCTGCTGATAAGAAAAGGAACAGACCAATCATCGATGATCCTTACCAATTTCAGTCATCCAACAGGTACAGTACATAGCAGTAGTAAAAGTAAGCTTTACAGTATAGTGGGATAATTGACATTTTACCTGGATTTGCGCCTGTGTGTACATATTTTTTTGTCTTTTTACGCTCTCGTTATACTTTTATGTTTAGTGCAGTCTAAACTCTGTTTCCAGAATTTCCCGAACTTTTTCTAAGCTTTTCAAAAACTCAGAATACTCAAAACTACAAATCATTGTCTTTCAACCATCTTTTCTGGCGGAACCGACGGGTGCGTTTCTCACATACGAAACACTAGAGAGCTTCACCTTCGAAAAATATGCGAATTATGAAAGTTTGGAGCCAAGAAGTGCTGCAAGTGCGAAGTGCTGCCTTTTGCAATGCCGGATGGTATACGCGAAAATTCCTCCCGTGCTTCACTGCACGTATATTATTGAAATACTTCCGGCTTCAGTGCCACAATGAGACGGCTGGTATGTACAGAATTTATCTCAATTTTTGGGCTAGTCACCCAAAAATACGGTATATAGTAAGTCGTAAGTTCTATCGGTTCTGCATGTCGCATCGGTTGTGGAATAACTTGATTAGCGGTGAGCTTAGTGGTTTGAAAGATTTTGGTGCCTGATTGATCACCACATAAAAATGTTGCATCGATTTTGAATTCAATAAAATTGTCTCTCCTTATTCGCCGGGTCCGTCTCCGTCGTGCCTTGGCGGGGAAACAGACGAGCCAAATTTATACTAATATCTCCACAGTAGCCTACGTATTACAATCGTACGTTGTCGCTTGGTTGAATGCGTGCCGGCAGTGGAATGGATGAATATGTCTGTGCCTGTGGTCGAGCTCAGGTAAGATCCTTTTGCTTGCGTACATCGGATTTTAGGCCTACTGTACTGTACATATGTACGTGTGCCTGCCTATCAGCTGGTGCGTTGAATGAATAGCTTTGATATCAACCCGCAATGTCGGAAAAATTCAAGTTCCATTGTCAGACATTCGTCGCACGGTTCCGGCAGGAGCCATCAAATATATTCAATAATTATTTTTACTGACACGTGTTTAGGGATAGGGATTAGGACACTCAAAAATGTCGAATTACTTCGAAGTGCCCCAGTTTAGGTTTATTTTGTTATATGCAACTATTTTTAAGTACATAATGTACTCAATACAATAGTCACTACTAGTCAGTCACAGTCAGTCAGTATACTCTAGTACCACGCACACGCCATACGGACCGTTAGTTTACATTGTCATTTGCCACAGGATCTGGCGGTTTATTGGACGCAAACCAAGTAATCGCAAACCACAACATCTTGGCACAATGATTCCTGGCAAACGCTTATACTAGGAACGATATTGGACTTCTCCATCCGAATACTTACTACAGTATGTATGTATACAGTACATACATTACAAAAATAATCCTAAGCTCTAATCTATTACGCTATTATGCTCAATCGCCTATTATTCTTTCAGTCACTTTTATCTGAGCTATTCGTTGCTATTTTCTGTGAGATCCACAAAAACACCTTTTCGAAGGCTTATCGGAGAAAATATGCATATATCATTGAGCGGCGCGCGATCCCTTATCACGCCCTCATCCCATAACTTTTTTGCCGGCGTTCGGATTTGAAGAAATATAGGAAAGAAAAAGAAGACGCTCCTTCTCTGTCGCTTATCCCTATCTATTGCCTTTCCTTCACGCAACGTACAATACATAGGATACCAACCTACGTATGAATATGGTGTAATATTATAAAAGGCGAAAAGCTGAAGAATTCATTCGCTCATCTCTGTCAGCATTTGTGAGCTAACAGTTTTGCGCAATTTGTTTCAGGGTCTCAAATCAATGGCAGCGGTGGCGGCGGCGGCCTCCTAGTGTTAGAAGATCAGCTAGTGGATGAAGCGGCAGATATACTTCTAAATATTTCCGACGGCCGCAACGCAGGCGGCGCTCTTAATTCCTCAACCACACCTTGGCTGCTGCGGGAAGAAAGAGCCAATTTCAATTATTCTTTTCGAGATGAAGTCGACTTTTTGCTAGCGAATAGCAGCGGCAATAGCACACCGTTGCTGCTCCTGGATTACAACGAAACTTTCTCTATTGCCGACGCCATCCTGAGCAACCTTACAATGTTCTTAAACTACAGTAATCTGTCACTAAGCTTTCCGGCTTCGAAGCCTTTTCATGCCACCATTGATAGGACGCCATGTGCTCCCGAACTCTACGCTTTCACCCTATCAGCAGGCGATTTTATCCTCGCTATGATTTTGACCATTATCAATTTGTCCATGATTGGCGGCAACTTGTTGGTGGTTACCGCCGTCTGTGTCGTCTCGTCGCTTCGTACCACAACCAACTGCCTCATCACATCCTTAGCCATATCCGATCTACTCATTGGTCTACTGGTCGTTCCCTTGTCCATATTTGACACGATAGAACCCTTCTGGCGTCTCGGACCTGTTATCTGTCGGCTGTGGGTGGCCACGGACGTCTTTCTGTCCACGGCCAGCATCTACAACCTGGTATCGATCAGCATTGATCGATTTCTAGCCGTCACGCGACCGCTTAAATACACGATGATCTACTCGAGCCGCCTAGGCCGAATTTTCACCAGTCTCGCCTGGCTCTGTTCTTTCTCTGTGTCGCTGCCTCTGTATGCGAGCTGGCTTTTTTCGCAGGATGCCAGAGAGAGTTTGCTGGAGGGTGCGGAGGAGTGTCCAATCTGCAGCCTGCTCACCTACTATCCGCATTACATTGTCGGCAGCAGCATCTGCTCATTTGTCGTACCACTCGTCATCGTCTTGATCCTGAATTTCGGAATCTACCGCAAGGTAAGCGCCTCCAAAGAGCTTCAGTTTCACCACCGCAAGCTAAGTAGGAGAAAAGGAAGGGGTCTCCGCTTCAACTCCTCCACTTACGGCTGCAACTCTCTGCCAAGGAGGAATCAAAGCGAACAGCATCTCAATCATCGATCAAACCGAGAAGAAGCTATGGAGTCCGAGGCTGCTGAAATTAGTGCTACACTGACTCCATCAGTAACAGTGGCTGAAACCTCCGTCGTCTCCGTTTGTCCGACCCCAACCACCACAATTCAGCCGTCTCTGTCCGCTCTTTCTGGCGCAAGCGCAGACGCAGGCTGCAGCAGATCGCCGACGCCATTCTCCCATGCGGAAAGCGGAAGTCAGCGCGAACGCACCGGACGCAAAACGGCCGGTGCGTCAAAGACAGAACTGCGTGTCGCGAGAACCGTCTGCATTGTCATTGGTTGTTTCCTCGTCTGTTGGATTCCGTTTTGCGTGGCGCATCTCCTCCAATCCTATGAACTTTGCAGCATCAAAAGCGGATGCATGGCGCCCCAACTGTACACGGCTTTCGTCTGGCTGGGCTACACAAATTCCGTGCTCAATCCCATCATTTACGGCGTTTTCTCCAGGGATTTTCGTCGCGGATTCCGCAAGGTATGGGATTTCTTGCCATGTCGCTTTGCTATCGGCGGATGTGGTCGGTTATTGGGGACGGTTCGTTCGATTAGTCGAACAAACTCTGTGGTCTTGATTGGTACAGAGACCGCAACAAAACTGCGACTGGAAAGAAACTGCGCTGCGATTTGTAGCAATGACCACAACCACAATAACAACCTCAACGATGCTGCGACAGGTGGCTCCATATCCTTGACAGTTACCACACCTTTGACCACAGAAGAACCGTACCGCATTGAAATTGGAGAGAATCAGGCAGAGGAAATGGAATTGTCGATGATCTCTAGCAATTCTCAGCTTCTCGAATCAGCAGAGCGCATACAAGTACAGAGAAGAAAAATGCCGATAATTCTGAAAGACGTTGCCGACAGTTCAAGGACGAACGTAGTTTCTTCTTCCATCCTTTAGTACATGCGAACGAGAAGATGGCAAAGAGAGAAAAATAGACCACGTAGGATATATTATAAAATTTCACCACAAAACGCCATTCCCAGGGATGCCAATAATGGATTATTTGGGTTGGCAAATATCTGCCACGTCCGTCCATTGCTCAGGAACACGTATATGACGAAGGCGCAATTTATGAAACATTGTAGTGTGCATCAACGCTACGGTACGTGCGCAGTGCCATATTATAGAATGTAAACGTATGTACGTACTATGTATGTTGTGTGACTATATGTATGTATGTACGTACCTAGGTATACACATACAGTACGTACGTATACCCTAGTACTGTTTGTAGTTGTACAAGTACAAGTTGTACATGTACAAGTATAGAAATCGGAAGTGTAGCTGAGCATACGACTGTGATTGTATGCGCATATGCAAACTGTATGATTCAACAATAATGTAGGTAGGTTGTAGGGCTCAGTGAGAAAAAGCTGGAGGCATTGCATTCCCATTTCCAATAAGTAAAACAGCAGATATCCGGCGGATGAGAGAGAAGGCTACATAATAGTACATACCCATTCGACTGGTTTGGTGGGTACAAAATGGATTGCATGCAGACATACATTATACTACTAACTAACTAGTTGCAAGGATACATGAACAAGAATAGAAGGCTGCACGGCCTGCCTGCGCAGATCGATCCCTTGACCTATAAAAAAAAAATGGCCTCCAAAAAAAAATGACCTTTTCCTTTTCCGACAATCATCTCACACCCCCACCGCACACCCTCCCCTGGGTACCAACAACACACCACACTGTTGAGAGTAGAGTAGGAATTGGGGGTTTGAGTGATTACAGTAACCCATGTATGAGTTGCGTGTTTGGTACCCTAGTTACTTGTAAGAGGGGAGGTATTTTGTCAAGTGCTTGCTAAACTCTTTTGGTAGTGTTCGCACCTTATTCGCTCTTGGCAATTTCGCCTGCACCTGCCCTTTTGCGTGTGAGTCATGTTTTTTATAATGGCTTGCTTTGTGTTGCGTCTGGGTTTCGTTTCGGTTCTCCTGATTTTACAACACGCGCTCATTACTCTGTAAGCTGCAAAATCTTTTGCTATTACACTGGACAGATAAAATCGTACAACTGACAGTTGGTCTTTGAATTAGCTGACGAAAATAACTCTGCAAAATACCCATCTAACCTATCAAAGGTTATGGGCCCAGGTTCGTTTACTGTGTGAACAAGCTTTGGCTAATTATTTTCTCCTGCATTCTTTGATTCCTGCCAATTGTCTGCGCTCTGTTTTGGTGGTCTGCTGAGTATTCTGTCTCTTCTGCTTATTTTGTTGGTCCTGAAATTTTATTCTGCTGAACATGTCGGCTTCAGAGGATAAGTGGACTATCGATAAGCTGGACGGTGAGCGGAATTGGGCGACCTGGAAGCTGCAGTTCAAGGCCCTGATGAAGGTGAAAGGGCTGTGGGGAGTCATTGATGGAAGCGCGGCTGCTGTGGACGCAACTGCCGAGAAGAAGGAGAAGGCCTACTGTCTGCTACTGTTGTCGATTGCGACGGGTCAGATGTACCTTATTTCGGACACGGACGATCCCAAACTCGCGTGGGAGAAGCTCGTTGCGCTGTACGAGCAGCCTTCAGTCACCAACAAGATTATCTTGAAGAAGATGTACTTTCGGTGCCAGATGAAGGAAGGCGCGTCCATTGAGGAGCATCTGAAGCACATGAAGGACCTGACTGACAGGCTGGCAGCCATCAACGCTCCAGTGTCAGAGGAGGACCAGGTCGCGACTTTGCTCGGGAGTCTGCCATCCAGTTTCGGGACCCTTGTGACTACGCTGGAGAACCAGAAGGAGGAACTCAAGCTGGTTCAGGTACAGCAGGCGCTGCGGATGGAGGAACTGAAGCAGCAGAGTCAGGGGAAGTCTCCTAAGTCCCGCGGGGACACGGCGCTAGTGGGAGACAAGCAAGGGAGGAACAGCGGTGGAGGCGGCAAAGGACCGAAGTGCTACAACTGCAACTTGTTTGGCCACATTGCCAGGAACTGTCCGGAGAAGTCCAGAATGACGGCATCGGCGGGCGGCGGCAGCAAGGGAAAAACTTCCAAGAAGTCCCAGCATTCTGCAAAGAAGGCGAGTTCTACGCCGGAGGAGCCAGACGACGGGGACGCTGCGTTCGCTGTGGACACTGCTGGTGAGGGCTGGTTGATCGATTCGGGAGCATCACGACACATGACCAACAACAAGGATCTGCTGGAGAATTACCAGGAGTTCAAGGAGCCGGAGTTGGTAAAACTGGGGGACGGAAGAGCAGTCGAAGCATTAGGGATGGGTGATGCTTTAGTTGAGATGTGCGAGCTGAGTGAGCCTAGGAGGAGAGTGCGCATAGGGTCTGTACTTTTTGTGCCTAAGTTAGCAGGTAACCTGTTCTCAGTCAGGGCTGTTACGTCTAAGGGGTACGTAGTGCAGTTCGGGCACTCCAAGTGCTGGATTTACAACAGCAAAAAGGTGCTGTGTGGCATTGGCTCACTGGTCGGCAAGCTCTATCAACTGTGCTGCAAAGTGATTCCGTTGTGTGAGTGTGTTTCAGTGGCGACAGAGCCAGGTACGGAGGCGAACCTTTGGCATCAGCGCCTAGGTCACGTGAACGGCAAGCGGCTGAAAGAAATTGTGAAGGAACAGTCAGTGGAAGGTGTAAAAATCCCAAAAGAAGCAGAGTTGTCTTTTTGCGAGGGCTGCGTGGTTGGGAAGATGCACAAGCTGCCGTTCAAGCCTCTGGGAGAGATTCGCTCTACAAGAAAACTCCAGTTGGTGCACAGTGACGTGTGTGGTCCAATGCAGACTCAGTCCATTGGTGGTGCCAAGTACTTCGTCACATTCACGGATGACTATTCTCGGATCTGTGCAGTGTACTTCATGAAGCACAAGTCAGACGTGCTGGAGAAGTTCAAGGAATTCGAGGTGGATGCCACGAATGCACATGGTGACCGAATTGGAACTCTGAGAACGGACAATGGTGGAGAATATTGTTCAGATGAGTTCGAAGCGTATCTGAAACAGAGAAGAATTCGGCATCAGACGACGGTGTCTCATACTCCAGAGCAGAATGGAGTGGCGGAACGTCTCAATCGCACTCTGCAAGAATCGGCCAGAGCTATGTTGGCTCACGCGGGCCTATCAAAGAGTTTTTGGGCAGAAGCTGTAGCTACGGCGGCGTATGTGAGGAATCGGGTTCCGACCTCGGCGTTCAAAGCAGTGAAGACGCCTTACGAAATGTGGTTTGGAAGGAAGCCCAGCGTGAAACACCTTCGTGTTTTCGGCTGCATCGCCTACGCTCACACCCCGGACTCAAAGCGGAAGAAGCTTGATGGGAAAGCGAAGAAGTATCGCTTTGTCGGCTATGCCCGGTACCAGAAAGGCTATCGCCTGTACGATGAAGAAACTCGGAAGGTGGTCACCTGCAGAGATGTTGTCTTCAATGAGCAGCAGTTCTCCTGGAACAAGCTGGAAGTCGTGCCTGAGAAGGACGAGAAGCTCAATCCAGTGGGAGAAGAGAAGGAAGACACGGAGACGGAGACGGAGTCTGAAACGGAAGAAGAGGGTGAAGCTCAGAAGCCACGGAAATCCCAAAGAGAAGTGAAGAAGCCAGTGCGTTTTGGTTTGGATGAGTATGTGGGAAGTGCGCAGCACGTTTGCTACATTAGTCAAGTGCAAGAGCCCAACACCATCCAGGAAGCACTGAGTGGAGACCAGAAGAATGAGTGGAAGAAAGCGGCGGACTCGGAATACAACTCCCTCATGGAGAATGGAACTTGGGAGCTGGTGAAGCTGCCAGAAGGGCGGAAACCAGTGGGTTGCAAGTGGGTGTTTCGTGTCAAGTACCAAAGCGATGGGAAAGTTGACCGCTTCAAGGCTCGGTTGGTCGCTAAAGGCTACGCTCAGAAGTACGGGATTGACTACGAAGAAACCTTCGCACCGGTGGCTCGTTTCTCTTCTATTCGGACTTTGCTGGCATTCGCTGTCCAGTACGGAATGGAAATCCATCAAATGGATGTTGTCACAGCTTTCCTGAATGGAAACCTGGAAGAAGAAATTTACATGTCTCAGCCGGAGGGCTACGTGGAGCCAGGAAAGGAGCAGCTGGTGTGCAAGCTCAAGAAGTCCCTGTATGGGCTGAAGCAATCTCCGCGCTGCTGGAACAAAGCTTTTCGAGAGTACCTTGAGTCGGTGGGGTTCAAGCAAAGTGAAGCGGATCCCTGCATCTTCATTCGACTGGAAGGAGGGGAAATCGAAATCATCGCTGTGTACGTGGATGACCTGATCGTGGTGACTTTGACATCCAGAGCGATGAGGAAGCTGAAGGAGCAGTTGGCTCAGGGGTTCCAGATGAAAGACATGGGAGAGTTGCACTACTGTCTGGGAATCAGCGTGGAAATAAACAGGAAGATGCGTACTCTGACGCTGAATCAGTCCCAGTACATTCGGAACTTGGTGGAGCGACATGGTCTGAGTGAGGCGAAAGTTGTGTCTACTCCTGTGGATCTGAACATCAAGCTTCAGAAGGATGATGGAGTGAGCAAGCCTGTGGACAAGACTCAGTACCAATCGTTGGTGGGTGGACTGTTGTTCGCTGCGATGGCGACGCGTCCAGACATTGCACACGCAGTGGCCCTCGTGTCCAAGTTTAATTCGAATCCGACGGAGTCTCATCTCACAGCTGCAAAGCGGATCCTGTGCTACCTCAAAGGAACGGAGGACTTTGGAATCTGCTACGGAGAGACGGAGGAGAAATCTCTGGTTGGTTACTCGGATGCCAACTACGCAGGGGATGTGGATGATCGGCACTCCACGACTGGAAACGTGTTCATGTTGGCTGGTGGAGCAGTGAGCTGGCTTAGCAAGAAACAGCCAATCGTTGCGCTGTCTACGGCGGAAGCTGAGTACGTGGCAATCAGCCAAGCAGCTCAAGAAGTGATTTGGTTCCGGAAGATCTTCAAGGATCTTGGGAAGCCAGTGAATGGACCTTTGGTTCTGTACGAAGACAACCAAGGCGCCATTGCAATTGCCAAGAACCCAGTTGGTCATGCACGAACGAAGCACATCGACATTCGTCATCACTTTATCAGAGAAGCGCTGCAAAAAGGGTTCGTCGACGTGAGGTTCTGTCCTACTGAGCACATGCTCGCAGACGGGTTCACTAAGCCGTTGGCCAGAGCTCGGTTCGTGAGTCTTCGCTCAGCCATTGGAGTCAGAGAGCTGCACTCCAAACCCACCAATTAGTGGGAGTGTTGAGAGTAGAGTAGGAATTGGGGGTTTGAGTGATTACAGTAACCCATGTATGAGTTGCGTATTTGGTAGTTACTTGTAAGAGGGGAGGTATTTTGTCAAGTGCTTGCTAAACTCTTTTGGTAGTGTTCGCACCTTATTCGCTCTTGGCAATTTCGCCTGCACCTGCCCTTTTGCGTGTGAGTCATGTTTTTTATAATGGCTTGCTTTGTGTTGCGTCTGGGTTTCGTTTCGGTTCTCCTGATTTTACAACACGCGCTCATTACTCTGTAAGCTGCAAAATCTTTTGCTATTACACTGGACAGATAAAATCGTACAACTGACAGTTGGTCTTTGAATTAGCTGACGAAAATAACTCTGCAAAATACCCATCTAACCTATCAGGTACAGTACCAGAAACTGTGACTCTACGAACAAAAGGGGCGCACAGAGCTTGGGCCAATAAGCGCCAAAAACGACCCCCACTGGGGCCCCCCCCAGAAAGGGGGGACGGGACCCCTTCCCAAAAAACCCCCCTTCTCTTTCGCCCCCACCCCCATTTTCTTTTTTGTTATTTGTGTTGTGTTCCCCACCCCCCCCCACAAAAACAAAAACACCCGGGGAGTTATATTCGAAACAAAGAAAAAGAACAAACACCCCCCCCCCCCACCCCCCCCCCCCCCCCCCCCCCCCACCAACCACCCCCCCCCCCCCCCCCCCCACCACCTCCCCCGCCCCCCCCAAAAAAAACTTTCCCCCCAACCCCCCCCCCCCCCCTATATTACCGAGCAACGAGGTCGAATGAGTTCTATCATCGATAACGCGAGAGGATGGTTGATGCCAAGCCAAGGCAAGGCATACGCCAAGAGGCCTATGTAGTGCGGCCAAGCCAAGTGACACGTACGTATGTACGTACGTATGTACTGAAACACCGCTGGGAGTATATCTGCGAACTTGGAACTGAGTGTATCTATGTACGTACCTACAACTGTACATGTAGGTCTATGCCTTACCTATACCAAGGCGAGATCGGTGAGTCAACAAACAGTTGGCGGTTGTGGCTTGAAATGAAGAGAACGCCAACGTTTGTAAGCTTTCAATAATGGAAATAATGGAAAGCTTCATGTGTTTCCTTTTCGATTCCTGCTAAGCCGTGTTAACTGCCATCCACGTGAGCTGCGTACACTTATTTTCACTTCTTCGTATTACTGTTTCTGGTTTCAAACGCCTAGCAAGCAACGCACAAGGCGTTGTGCTAATCAAGCTGCCCGTCGTTTGAAGCTATAACTCTCCGATGGAGTCGGATTCGCTGATTTCGATCGTCAACGACCTTCAAGATGCCATCTCCAGTGTACAAGATTTGAGCCTGGCTCGATTGCAGTTACCACAAATCGCTGTCGTCGGCAGCCAGAGCGCAGGAAAGAGTAGCGTCCTGGAGAATCTGGTAGGCCGTGATTTCCTGCCTCGAGGATCCGGAATCGTCACTCGACGACCGCTTGTGTTGCAGCTGATCAATCGACGGGGAGGAAGCAGTGGAAACAGAAAAGGTGGCGAAATTGGAAAGAGCGAAGCAGATCATGGGGCCGCACCGGCGACAGGAGAAGAATATGGCGAGTTCCTCCATTTGCCAGGAAAGAAATTCTACGATTTTCACGAAATACGTCACCAAATCCAGCTCGAAACCAATCGTATCTGCGGTGGAGGGTCCACATCCAAAGCCATCAGCGCTCAGCCCATCAATCTTCGCATTTATTCTCCTCGAGTGCTGGATCTGACCATGATTGATCTGCCTGGAATGGCCAAAGTTCCAGTGGGTGATCAACCAGCAGACATAGAAATGCAAATTCGAGATCTAATCTTCACGTACATACGCAGTCCAACCAGTCTGATTCTGGCTGTGTCTCCAGCCAACGCAGATCTGGCGACCTCAGATGCCCTCCAATTGGCACAAGAAGTGGATCCAGATGGTTCGAGAACCATTGGTGTTCTGACCAAATTGGATCTGATGGATGAAGGAACAGATGCCGCCGACATCTTGTCCAATCTTCGCATTCCTCTGCGTTTCGGCTATGTCGGCGTCGTCAATCGCAGTCAACGGGATATCGACGATCCTCAAGGTGTCGATATTCGTCAAGCTGCCATCGCCGAGCGCAAGTTCTTCAGCGAGCATCCTGCTTATGCTCAATTCACCAGCAGAATTGGTACTGATTGGCTGCGTCAGTTGCTCAACCGACATCTCAGCTGCCACATCGCCAAGCATTTGCCGGATCTGCGTCGGAAATTGGCACAAGCGATACAGTGTTTGCTGGAGAAGTTGAGTGCATTTCGTACTGAGTTTGAGTACTCGGATCCCGTCTGGAAGGAAAAAGCGATGGTCCTTTTCGCTGTACGATTCGCTGAAAACTTTCGAGCTTCTTTGCTCGGTAATTCCGACTGCAATTTGAACTTTAGTACTCTGTCAACCGGGGCAAAAATACGTCAGATTTTTCATGAAACTTATCGGAACCTTTTGTACAACACAGAATTTTCAAAGGAAGAGGTGATAAAGCGAGAAATCGGCTTCGCTATTCAGAACATTCTGGGAGTTCGTACTGGGCTGTTCACGCCTGACACAGCCTTCGATTTAGTCATTAGATCTCAAATTCAGAAACTGGAAGCGCCCACGAATAAACTTCTAGGTATTAGCAAAGAAAGCGGTAAAGCGTGTTTCTTACTTTCTATAGTATACATACATACGTATGGTACGTACGTACATACGTACATGGTATGTAGCTTCCAAGTTTACTGTACCATATGTACAGTACACATGTTTACGTGATTGCTCAACATAAATAAATTTGTTGTGCAGATCTTGTCGCTTTGGAGCTGCAAGACAGCCTCGGATCAGCTGCAGCAGAAGAATTGAAACAGTTTCCCTTGCTGCAGAGACAAATTGAGAATCTGGCACGAATGCAAGCCACATCGCTGGGGCAAAGAACGAGGGAGCAGTTGATGGATTTGCTCAAGTATGAACATGGCTACATCAATACGAAGCATGAGGATTTTGTTGGCTTCAACTATGCAGAACAGAAGGCTTACAGTCGTGTTCTGAAACGTCGCAACCCTGGCATGGAAAGCACTTGCAGAGGATGGCTGGCAATCAGAGGTGCGCTGAATCTACTGATGTCATATACTGTGGTACTGTAACTGTACATACCTACCTTGGCTTGATGAGGAAACTAAATAAAATTATTTCAGCTGGTGGTGGAAGGAAGTTTTTCTGGTTTGTTCTGACGCCGGATGCTCTCAGTTGGTACACGGATGAGTCGGAGACAGAACGCGAATACATGGTGCCATTGGACGACTGCTTGCGATTCCACGATCAGATGCGTGATTGCCGTTTCGCTATTCTATCACAGACTGGTGATAATGTGTACAAGGACCGCAACCGATTGGATTTGCAGGCTGAGAATGTAGAACAGTTGCAGCACTGGAAAAGAAGCCTCATACAAGTACTACATAGCCTTGTACATGCGTACATACACAGTACTGTACTGTATACGTACAGTACGTACATTCATAATTTAGTGCTGCATTGAATTCCATTTTCATCGTTTTTACATTTTTGTTTGATACAGTACGTACGTACTAATCTTGACTGCATTGATGTTCCAAGTACTTTACTTAGTACTTTTTTCCAGGTACTTTTGTCTTTTTTGGCCAAAAAGTACTTTTTACTTACTTTTTACCTGCGTAAACTCAGATTGGTTTACCCGATTTTACTTTTTACTTTTTGTTTTCAGATATTTTACTGAGTACTTTCCATCAGTAAAAAGTACTTTTTACTTACTTTTACTTTTTACTGCCATAAAACAACACAGTAAAGAGTAGCATGAACTTGATTTTGCCACGTGTCCGCATACTTTTCAGGGAAAAACTGCAGATTTTCTACATTTGTTCATCTTTTCACGCATTGACAATATTGGCAAAAGAGCGATTTTCTCTCACAGCTTCAATCCTATGATCACAACTAGTGAATTTAGGGCTAAATTGTACTTTTTGTGACTTCATTTTGGTGTACTTTCCTTATTTAGTGTGGGCAAATTTTACTTTTTACTTACTTTTTACTTTCATTTTTCTGTGGGTTTTACTTTTTACTCAGACCCTTTTAGAGCAGCCACAGTATTTTACTTTTTACTTACCTGACCTGGGAGCAGTGCTAGGTAATTACTTTTTACTTACCCAGTACTGGTAAGAGCCGTTGGAACATCAATGCTTGACTGCTTGCTTTCAGCTTGGCGTTTATTCGCTGGAACCAGAAAGCAGCTTGTTGGGTGCTGTTTCAGTGTCCCGGGATATTTTGGACACCAACGATCCATGGCTCGAACGGCAGGTCGAAAGTATTTGGATTCTGGTGGATTGCTACATGAACATCGTATGCAAGACGATGCTGGACTTAGCACCCAAGTGCATCACGCGTCTACTGATCAAGGAGTTGGTGTGGTGGGCAGAGAAGCGACTTGTCTCCGACATATCCCACGTTCCCGATTCCGCCTCCTTGATGCAAGAGAACGAGGAGGAGCTGAGGAAGCGCCAGGGTCTCCGGGATTCGCTGCTGGCGTGTGAGACTGCGCTGGAACGCCTGCAAGCTGTGCAGATGCCTCAAGTGGAAGCGTTGGAGATGGCCAATTTCAAATTTGCTCCAAAGCCACTGGCACGGGCAGCATCGCGCAATTGGGCGGAGCTGGACCAGGAACGAAAACAACCAAGCACTCGGCCAATTCCACCAGAGAGACCGAGGATGATCAAGCATTCTTCCATGCAACAGATGAGCGCAAATCAGGAGCAACAACAGCAGAGAAAGAAGCTGTCCGACGGATTGCTGGACGGCTCCAACAAGTCTAGAAAAAGCATGCAAAAGGCAATTCGAAGCATGAATAGCCATGACAAATCCATGTTTTTCACTGATCCATGAGATCGTTGAGAAAGAAGTAGTTGAGTTCCTGTAGTACATATCGAATGATGTAATGTATGCACGGAATAATATTTACTATCTAATCTATAGGGTGTTTACTCGAATATGTCACCTCAAAAGTGCCCATAACTTCTGCATTAATGTACGGATTTCAACCAAAATTTTTTTATTAGAATCCTGAGAATTTAGGAAACAAGCGTGCAAAATTTCAGTACTGTACACGCACTATTAACGAAGTAACAACCGACGCCTTTTCAGGTCCTATTTTTTGATGTGTCTATCTCCGTTCTCCAGCGCTTGTGCAACCGTCTCCAAAACTCTGGAGAAGACTCCTTTTCAAGCATGTTCAGACTCAGAGCGATGATGGTAATGCTCCTTTTATACATTTTTGCCAGTGGAAGCTGCAAAAGATCCGAATGGATGCTTGAATAGAGCGGAACAGCACACCTCCTTCCATGTGGACTTCAAAAATCGAGCGCTTTTCACTCCACTTCCAATTTTGACCCCAAAGTTTGAGGTTTCGTAATTCCCTTCGTACTTTAGACACACTAACGAAATTTTGCATGCTTGTTTCCTAAATTCTCAGGATTCTAATAAAATTTTGGTTGAAATCAGTGCATTAATGCAGAAGTTATGGGCACTATTGAGGTGACATATTCGAGTAAACACCCGGTAGTACACAGTGCTTTACTACAATAATCATATTTTTGAGTGTATAACCCCGGGGCTTTAAAATAATTGAGAGGTCTGAACGTGTTAATAAATAGGCATGGTTAGAGTGGTTACAGCAAACTTAAATTTACCAGATTTGTTATAGCATGTTTTGCAATATGTACGTCATCGATTTTTCAATACGGTATTGTTGCTGCTGTCTTCGATTGGATTATTCACGTTGTACCAAGAGCTCTTGGTCGGTACGTAACATTGCTATGTATGTACTGTACTGTAGGTAGGCCTACACATCCGTGGGCTGTTTGTGAGTCAAATCTGACTCTCGGTCTTGATCTAACCGTGTTGTTCAGGTTGCAGCCATTGTACTACATCACATGAGATGCTACGCTGTTTAATTTTTATTTGCCCGGTGGTGAAACAACATTTCTTTTGTATCGGGCCACAAAGCCTGTTCATACCAAGACAGCTCAGCCATTTCATACCGATAATACAAAGCAAAGTTTGAGCTTGCACCTTATGATACGTATTCATTTACTTACAGTTACAATAGTATGTAACCTGCGTATTCCACTTGAAGTTCCGATTTCTCCTGCGCACAAAAAAACAACAAAAGTAGCATGGAGTCGGATTCGCTGATTTCGATCGTCAACGACCTTCAAGATGCCATCTCCAGTGTGCAAGATTTGAGCCTGGCTCGATTGCAGTTACCACAAATCGCTGTCGTCGGCAGCCAGAGCGCAGGAAAGAGTAGCGTCCTGGAGAATCTGGTAGGCCGTGATTTCCTGCCTCGAGGATCCGGAATCGTCACTCGACGACCGCTTGTGTTGCAGCTGATCAATCGACGGGGAGGAAGCAGTGGAAACAGAAAAGGTGGCGAAATTGGGAAGAGCGAAGCAGATCATGGGGCCGCACCGGCGACAGGAGAAGAATATGGCGAGTTCCTCCATCTGCCAGGAAAGAAATTCTACGATTTTCACGAAATACGCCACCAAATCCAGCTCGAAACCAATCGTATATGCGGTGGCGGGCCCACATCCAAAGCCATCAGCGCTCAGCCCATCAATCTTCGCATTTATTCTCCTCGAGTCCTGGATCTGACCATGATTGATCTGCCTGGAATGGCCAAAGTTCCAGTGGGTGATCAGCCAGCAGACATCGAAATGCAAATTCGAGATCTAATCTTCACGTACATACGCAGTCCTACCTGTCTGATTCTGGCTGTCTCTCCAGCCAACGCAGATCTGGCGACCTCAGATGCCCTCCAACTGGCACAAGAAGTGGATCCAGATGGTTCGAGAACCATTGGTGTTCTGACCAAATTGGATCTGATGGATGAAGGAACAGATGCCGCCGACATCTTGTCCAATCGTCGCATTCCTCTGCGTTTCGGTTATGTCGGCGTCGTCAATCGCAGTCAACGAGATATCGACGATCCTCAAGGTGTCGATATTCGTCAAGCTGCCGTCGCCGAGCGCAAGTTCTTCAGCGAGCATCCTGCGTATGTTCAATTCACCGACAGAATTGGTACTGATTGGCTGCGTCAGTTGCTCAACCGACATCTCAGCTGCCACATCGCCAAGCATTTGCCGGATCTGCGTCGAAAGCTGTACAACATGGTTTGGACTTTGCACGAAGAGCTGGACGCTTTTCACACGGAGTTCGAGTATCAGGATGTAGCCTGGAAGGACAAGGCGATGGTTCTATTCGCTGTGAGATTCGCTGAACGTCTTCACACTTCTGTTCTCGGCTATTCCGACTGTCAATTGAATCTAAGCGGGTTGTCAGCCGGGGCGAAGATTCGTCAGATATTTCACGAGACCTACCACACTCTCCTGTACAGCGCAGATTTCAGTCAGGAGGCAGCGATGAAGCGAGAGATCGGATACGCCATTCAGAATATCCTGGGTGTTCGCACTGGCCTGTTCACACCAGACACCGCATTTGATTTGGTTATCCGGACTCAGATTCAAAAACTGGAGGAGCCCACTAACGAAATGCTTGGTATAACGTAATCCACTGTAGGACAGAACTCGAAGTACTAATCGTATTATATACTTTACAATGCACGCTGTACGTAGCTGCTTCAGTTCATAGCAAAGCAAGTAAAAAATATGCATAGTCTTACAATGTACTGTACCACTTTCAGATCTTGTCTCTACGGAACTGCAACAGTGTTTGCTAACGGTTGCGGAGGCTGAATTGATGCAGTTTCCCCTATTGAAGCAGCAAATCGAAAGGCTGGCTCGAGTGCAAGCGACTACATTGACCAGCAGAACACGGGAACAGCTGATGAATTTGATCAAGTTCGAGCTCGGCTACATCAACACGAGACACGAGGATTTTGTCGGGTTCAGCTATGCCGAACAGAAGGCGTACAACCGCGTGCTGAAACGTCGCAATCCTTGCTTGGAAAGCTCCGGCAAAGGATGGTTGTCTATCCGACACACTACAAGTACAAAGCTGTATGCACATGCATGAGTCAATCTCGTGTTTTGTAGTGCTTTGCTCGTGGTGTTGTTTAGCTGGATCTGGGAAGCGGACTTTTTGGTTCGTGTTGACGCCGGAAGCGCTGAGTTGGTACACGGACGAGACGGAGACGCTACGTGAATACATGGTGCCTCTGGACGACACCTTACGTTTTCAGGATGAGATGATCAATTGTCGTTTTACTATCTCATCACAGACAGGCGACAACGTTTACAAGGACAAGAAACGACTTGCTCTACAAGCTGAAAACCCAGAGCAGTTGGAATACTGGAAAAAGATCCTCATTCAAGTAAAACGTCCTATATGTACATACTGTACGATAGTAGTGCATACATGTGTGAACATAATAATATTTAGGCCTACTAAAGTATGTACTGTATGTAGTAGTGATGTCAACTTGGGTCTTTTTCGAACAGGTAAAGTGCGGGTAAAATTACCCAGCAACGTATCAAGCCAGGTAAAGTCAGATAACTTTACCCAGCACAGGCCCATCCGGGTAAAGTAAACTGCATCTGAGAAAGTTACCAGGGTAAAATGGCACTAGAATTTTTCACTTTGTTGCATAAATATTGTCAAAATAAATTCAGTAATTAGGTTGGCTACCATTGGTACGGTGAAATTTATGTACCACTGCACCGATCTGAAGGTGTAAGTTACTGCTTTAGCACTATTGCACCACACTAATAGTTCATCCTGAAAGACGTTTTGCTATGAAACTGCAGTATTTCTTGAATGAGCTTCCTTCTACATGCTTTTACCCGGGTAAATTACCCGGGTAAGTACTGAAGAGTGGGCAGACTTTTACCCAGGTAAGTACTACATACTTACCTGGATGACCTTCGATTTTACCTGGTAAGGCCATTTCAGCTCTGGGTAAAAGTAAAGCTGGGTAAATGATTTTCGCTCTGGGTAAAGTAAAGTAAAAGTACCCAGCCAAAATTCGGCCAGGTAACCCAGGTTCACTAGTATGTAGCCAGGCCTACGTACGTACATTGTGGCTATATGGTGTTTAGGTGGGGATCTATTCGCAGCAACCTGAGCGTGGTCTATTGGCCATGGGTTCGGCGGACCTCCCTCAAGCTGTCTCCCAAGGCATCTTGGAGACGAATGATCCAGGGTTGGAGCGCCAAATCGAGAGCATTTGGATCCTGGTCGACTGCTACATGAACATCGTCTGCAAGACCCTGCTGGATATAGTGCCCAAATGCATCACGCGTCTATTGATCAAGGAGTTAGTGTGGTGGGCTGAGAAGCGACTTGTCTCCGAAATATCACACGTTCCCGATTCCGCCTCCTTGATGCAAGAGAATGAGGAGGAGGTGCTCAAGCGCGAACGTCTTCAAAAGTCTCATGCCGCCTGCGAGAACGCGCTGAAACGGTTGCAATATGTCCAGATACCAGAAATGGAAAACCTGGAGGCGCCCAACTACAAATTTGTGCCAAAACCGAGGCTAGAGAATGCAAAAGACTCCATTCGACATGCAGAGTCGGATCCACAAGTGAATGACAGCTGGAAGCAGACGAAGACCAGAGGTAGTGTCAGTGGCAACAAACCAAATATTCCTCCTAGACCAGAGAAACCGATGACGAAGCACCCATCCATGACAAATCTGCAGATGGACACAAGTATGGACGTGCAGCAAGGGGGAAGAAAGGCGTCTGCGGCAGGGCCGGATACTTCAAACACGAAGTCGAAGAAACAAAGTCTTTTTACTCAGATCCGAAACATCATGAGCTAAGCAGTTCATTCAATTTGAGCAATTACTACTGCTTACGTACTAGACCTTTTTTGAGCTTCCGGAAGCAACCTAGATTAGGAGGAAGACAGAAAAACCCAGAACCCAGTAACCAATGAGCTCGATCTAATATCCACTAAGGACAAAAATAAGAATAAACATGCAGTATCCACACTTATTTCTTGGCTTTTGTGAAAATCTATTTGTTGGTGAAAATTGGATTTTGCTAAACATAAAAAATGGTGCGATTGGTCCATGGGTGCAGCCGGTGATGGACTCTGATTTACACATTTCACAGTCAGTCATTTTTCCATAAACCAGTGCATTTTTGCCAAAAATGCTATTGTACCTACCTACTTTATCGCATTGGGGTAAATACTAGTACAATAAATTTGGTCGCAACCGGTCAACCATCAGTGCTATATTATTTTCATTTTATTCTTTTGAGGAAAGTGACAAAAGTGGCAATAATATTGGCGTCGGGCGTCATGTTTACTGTAGTTGCTCTGCGTCATTTAGAACTTTTGGACACATATGTCCGTGGAAGAAAGTAAAGAAAAGAAAGTAAGGAAAAAAAGTAAAGAAACGTGAGCTTTCAAGTTTGGTTCAACGAAAGGTTGGTAAAGAGGGAGTAGAGAAGGATACATCGATTTTAGGAAATGGCAAGCGGTGGTTCTGTGACGGCGGCGGCGGTGAAATGTGGAGCTGGTCTTCGGGAGTTGCGGATTCATGGCGCGTTCACCAGACATCCGTACGGACGTATGTCCGACGTATCTACATACAAGAAGCATGTACTCCTAGATCGTCAGACGTATTTAGGAGTACACGATTCATGTATGTAGATACGTCGGACGTACGTCCGTACGGACGTCTGGTGAACGCGCCATCATTTGTGCCAGAAATCGACGGCGAGTCAGGGCGTACGCAACTTCATCCGACAGCACTACGTGCCGTTGAAACAGAGCAATCCGCAGCTGCCCATTTTAATTCGAGAGTGCAGCGGTATTACCCCTGTTATTTGGGCAAGGTAGGGCTAACGACGTGTCGTGTACTACGTACGTATATCACATGCGTTGAGTTAGTAAAGAACGAGTACTGTATTGTCATTGTTATATCTAACAGGCCATATGTTGGTGGAGTCTTATTTAGTGAGTTCCCTGTTTCAGGTACGAATTTGGACGGGAAACAAGCGTGCCATTGGAGAACAAGTCCAGCGATGATGTGCTTAGGACTATACAAGATTTAGCCTCGGAAAAATGATACTGAGTGTACGTACATACAGTAACAACGCAGGAATGATGATAGTCCAAGCGTGGCTGTACTAGAAGTTCGAGGACGGGAGAGAAAGCCTAAAACGCGAAAAGCCTGACTGCGACTAGACGTGCGCTAGCTAATATAATTGTTTGTACCCGTAGTGCGCTGCGAGTTCGACTCTCGCACTTCCCTATTTTTCAGGCTTTCTCTCTGTCCCAAGGTGTACATACAGTGTGCAGTTGTATGTGTTTGTATAAGCGCCATGCGTACGTCGCGTCGAATACTGGAGATGCTGCATAAGAGTGGCTAGAACCTGTTATGGTCCGTCCAGCGAAGGGAGAGATGTCTCTGGGCGTTTGTCCCTGCTATGGAAAGTAGAAACTCATTCACGGCTTTTCTCCGCATGTCATGTATTCCTATTTTGCGGGAGTAATAGCGCATCCGGGCAAAGGCCCAGGGCAACTCGCTGGACGCACACAGGCCAACTTACCGTATTTTTGGGTGTATATCCCCCCCATTGTATATCCCCCCCCCCAGTGTATAACCCCCCATTGGCAAAACATAAATTTTGCCCAGTGTATATCCCCCCCTGGTGTATAACCCCCCATGTACAGGAAGGTACCTAGCCTACCTATATAAGCTGGTCATAAGCTAACTATAGCTACTCCTACACCAAGCTACTATGCCTATAAGCTTAGCTGAGCATGTCTTGTACTAGAATAACCCTGTTTTGACCGCGATTATGCCCTAAAACACTTACTTTTGACCTCAAAAACATGCCTCTACACACCTCTCAAAAACATAAATTTTGCCCAGTGTATATCCCCCCCCCCCAGTGTATATCCCCCCCCCCCCCCCCCCCCAGTGTATAACCCCCCATCAGACCTCTCCATTTTTGTATAGCCCCATGGGGCTATACACCCAAAAATACGGTACTCATACAGAGGTCGGTCTTGTCTTGCTAGGAGCAGAAGCCGATGACGTATCGCAATAGCGTACCAGGACATAAGTATTAAGAGACGTTTTCTGTAAGGATTGAGAGTAGCCTGTAGTATAGGCGGAAGGGGGGTACTTTTTGTGAGTCGAGATAATATGCCTATCGGAATCCCCATCAAAAACTGCATATGTTGATGAAGTTTTAGGAAAAAATTTGTTCAGGCCTCATCGAGATATTCATGGGTAAAGGTGGGCAGGTCGCATTTTTGCCGTTTTTCAACGTTTTTAGCCATATTTCAGCAACCGAAGGGCTTAGAGGGCTACAATTTGGTACACACATACATCCCATAGGGACCCAAGTCTGGACCAATTTTGAGCCCAATCGGCCACCTGTGTGGCGAGATATAGCACCACAAAGTGCATTTCTGTATATTTTGCACCTGTTGCAAATTTAGTTTTTTGAATACCACGGCGTGCATACATGCCCTGCACGGAGTAAAATTTTGACAGAAAGTAGAGAAGGGTTAGGCCTAAAAACTTTAGTACTACCGCAAAAAATCTCTATGATTGGAATTGGGACTACAGTCCTCTCGAATAGTGAAAAATACAGCAAAAATTTTCCCGCCTTTTTTATTTTTCAAGATAAATGAGCAATACCACTGAAACTTTTTCCTCGTAAGTAGCCTATCTTATGTAGAATTTTATGTAGATTTCAAAAATAAAATTGTTTTTCCCAAAAAATTTAACCCTTACCCTAAATTCACAAAAATATACTACTTTTGCAAAATTATATGCTAGGGGTTAAATTTTTTGGGAAAAACAATTTTATTTTTGAAATCTACATCAAATTCTACATAAGATAGGCTACTTACGAGGAAAAAATTTCAGTGGTATTGCTCATTTATCTTGAAAAATAAAAAAGGCGGGAAAATTTTTGCTGTATTTTTCACTATTCGAGAGGACTGTAGTCCCAATTCCAATTATAGAGATTTTTTGTGGTAGTACTAAAGTTTTTAGGCCTAACCCTTCTCTACTTGCTGTCAAAATTTTACCCCGTGCAGGGCATGTATTCACGCCGTGGTATTAAAAAAACTAAATTTGCAACAGGTGCAAAATATACAGAAATGCACTTTGTGGCGCTATTTCTCGCCACACAGGTGGCCGATTGGGCTCAAAATTGGTCCAGACTTGGATCCCTATGGGATGTATGTGTGTACCAAATTGTAGCCCTCTAAGCCCTGCGCTTGCTGAAATATGGCTAAAAACGTTGAAAAACGGCAAAAATGCGACCTGCCCACCTTTACCCATGAATATCTCGATGATGCCTGAACAAATTATTTCCTCAAACTTCATCTACATATGCAGTTTTTGATGGGGAATCCGATAGGCATATTATCTCGATTTACAAAAAGTACCCCCCTTCCACGTACTATGCAACCGCTACAGAAAACCTTTCTTAAGTAGCCTCGTTGACTCCTACGCTTCAACACTCAAGAGTCAAGACCAACTAGCTCGGCACGACTAAATTGGCCCGTCTGATGTCGCCTAAACTGACTTTGTTGTAGAAGTTGGGGACGTGGAGCTACTATCAATTTTACGTAACGAGGGTGTGTTTATTTATTTTCTACGTCCGTGAATGCAGTAAATAAATGTGCTCTTGAGAAGTAAAGTTTGTTTGCAGTGGCAATTATGCGGCATTTCTTGCTCTGATGCGTTCTGTGCGCTGATGATATTATTCAATTCCAGTCAGGGCGATGTGAATGGCTTTTATAAGTGACAGTGGAGTGGACAACGTTCAAATTGGCATTGAAGGTGAAATGGCGGCGTTCAACACGTGGACTCGTTTGCCGTGGTCTCGCTTGACAGCCAATCGGCACTTGGCGAAGGAAGGGAAGATGCGCTTTCGGGACAATGTGAAGAGCATGTCTTTCTTTTGGGCGTGGAGAGATCCTAGGGCAGCTGGCATGGAAGCTTTCATCGACAACTATTACTGGGACATTTATCATCAGAATCCGCAGTGCAAATTCGTGGTTCATCGCTCGGATATCACTTGTGATCCGGTCTTAGTCACAGAGTAAGTGAAACGCATCCAGGAACTTTGCTAGCAAGTGTAGCTTTTGCCTCCTCGAATCAAGCAAGAGTGCATGCATCCCCGCAAAGATTGTTTTCTTATGTTGTACGTACTGTAGTAGCAGGAATGTATACTATTATAGTAGGTAGTAGGTACTGAGACAATGCGGAGATTTTCGAAGTCTGGAAGGTATATTCGCTCCAAATAGCACAACGCTGCATGGAAACTGATGTGTTGGAATGAGAGAGCTGCGAACAGGCCGACTGGATGCGAGAGCGGGATGGCAAAGAACTGAATTTACTCCCTGCGCACCGTGTATTTATACGGACGCAGACAGGAAATTACATGTCAACGGCTAGCATTTCCTGCTGCCTTATATATGCATGTATGTACTACATATCAGAAACGTCCATGTATTTCACGCTATACAAGTGTTCCGCGACTTTGAAATTCTCGCATTCCCTCATCGAACCAACTGGTACCTAACCTACAAGTACGCATTATCTGGGGTCTTGTTGCTTTGCTATTTTGTTGTAGGTACGAACATCGTCTGACCCGTAAGATTGCGAAGCTGAAATGGGCGGAGCCTGAACAGATCTTGGCGCGGGTTGAAGCACACGGTGTGGAGGGCGGATCTTTTCTGCCCAAATTCGGCAAGGTGAAGCGAGGTCCGTCGCGTGGTTGGACTCTATTGGACGAAGAACAACGAGGACACGACGTCTTCAAAGTGTTCTCCAAACGAACCGCCGAGAAAAACAGTACGCAACAATAGTGCCGCAAAAAGGCTGCTTGAATTGATATGGATTGTGAACTGTACAGTACGTACGTACTACATGCCTACTTAGTAGTGCGCGGGTAAATCTGGCCACCCCATCCCTATCTCCTGTTGGGCAGAAGGTTGGCTGGAAAGTAGTGATCAATCCTGGCACCTTCATCTGTCTGAAGGTTTCACCTAGCCAGCCGGTAATGAACGAAAGTGACGGTCCGAATTATTCCCCCTGGCCCGAATTCCCCCGCACTATTCGAATGATGGAATGGCGGTATACTATAGGTTACTGTACGTTCGTTGTAGTTTGTTACGTGTGCGCGTAAGAGACGTACAGTTGGTCCACTGAAAGAATGTGGATATTTTTGAAGTCGTGCAGGGCTTTCCAAGTTAGCTTAGTGGAATGCGCGACTTTGGAAATCTCCTCCTCATTCTCTCAGTGGACCATGAATGGTACTGTGCTGACGTACAGGCGTATCGTACATTTCTACACTACGTACGTTATACATAATAATACGTATTATAGTGCCAGTTTACGATCAAATCAACGCCAAACGAAACCAATTACGCTTAGTTTATGAAAGGAAAGAAAAAGAACAACGTTTGTACCAACAATTGAAATGAAATGTCATGTTTTCGCTGAGTAAAGTGCATTCAACATGGCAGTAAAAGAAATGGAGAAAATCACCGTTGAATTGCTCGAGTTGCCCGGGCGCATTGCTATGTCATCCTTCAAGTTTATGTAACCAACTGTACGTGTGTGTGAAAAAAAAGAATACATAAGCATGCTTTTATACTGTAGGCCTGTCGCACGCACTGGCAGATTTCCGGAGTCGAGTGGTAATTATTACCTGGTCTAGTTACTTAGGTACTTTACTTAGCTACCATTGTGTGCGAGAGGCCTAATGCTGGATGCCTAGTCTATCATCCGCGCATCAGGTGTCTTCTCTTCAGACCACGACGTCCGCAGCGACCACCGCCGAGACCGAGACCGAGACCCGGGGCGCAAGCGGCTCCTTCCCAATGATGTCCACCGCCAAAACTAAAAAAAACGATTATCCGCATGCCAAGCTCTGTGTGTAGCTAAGTTTAGTATGTACGGAGAAGCCCAGTACAGTGTACGGACGGGTCCTGGGGGTGTTGCGTGAGGTTTAGATCCGGCGCCGTACATTTTGTCGCTACGTAATTTGGACGAGACGAACCATCGGTATTCATTCATCAACTGATGAAGCCTGGCAACTATCAACTGATGAAGCCTGGCCTGCCAGCAACCTGGCGCTTTATGCATCTTGTGTTGGCTTACCCGTAGGCTCCCATGGCGTCGTAATGGCCTCCAAATCCGTGGTCATACATGCCCATATGAGCTCCATATCCAAGTGGCATTGCGTGACCAAATCCCCCTCCCCATCCGCCACCAAGTCCATAACCACCGGCATAACTGCTTAGACCGTATTGTCCGTAAGCTGGATAGCTGCTGAGTCCATAGCTGCCACCATAGGCGGGATAGCTGGCGAAAGACCCGAAGCTAGCGTGGCCGTAGTGAGCCGGCATAGCCGGGGCAGGAATGCCTGCATCACAGTAGATTATACTAGACACTACTTGCGTATGTACGTTGGTAAGTACAAAAATTGGTAGAAATGCTCACGCATATACTGTAATTGAGAAAAAATCATGCAGAAGCCGTTACGATACCAATTCCTGCACAGTCACTGAATCTGCCGCCGCCTCCTCCACATCTCCTCCTTCCGCCCAACGCATCGACGGATAGAGCCAAAGCAAACACCAAAGCAGCACCGAGAAGCTTCATCATGGTCTACCGTAACCGTCGCTATGTAGGCAAGAAAGGGCGAGCAGTGCCGATGTTTTTGGGAGACGACAAGGAAGGAGAACCGAACTTCGTCTGCGCAGGGTGGGCAAAGACAAAAAGAGGTGTGGAACTGGAAGAAGAAGACAGGGTGGCGGCTGCTCCCATCGTCTGCTCCTGATGCTTTCCTACGTATGCTACTGTACATACTATGCATCCATCCATATGTATGCACACACACCGATAGAGTACATGTTTTTGCCGCCTAATCTTCTGCCCGGAGATGACGACTGGCTGGCTCAGAAATCCCACCCTGGGATTGTCGGCCCTTGTCGTTTCGCCTGGCCTATCTCTTCAGTCTTAAGGCCAAATATCCGAAAAGTTGCGACGATTATCTGTCACTGTCAGCCTGATAAGAACAGAAAAGAAGCGCATCCCAAGGTTGCTTTTGATGGCGCGTTGGCAAAGGCAGCGTTATGCATTTTTTCGTCGTACATAACTCGAAACTTTTCGTAGATCTGCCACCTTCCACACTTACCGTATCTTTGGGTGTATATCCCGATCCCCTAGGATACCCCACCCCCATAGCAAAAACGCGTAAACACTTACACTACACCTCTCAAAAACAAATTTTGTGCTATATTCCCCAATATTATACCCCCACGGTGAACCCCACCCATCAGACTTCTCAAAATTTGTATTCATAGCTCCGGGGCGGGCTATGCACCCAAAAATACGGAATTGTAATCAACTTTGCCCAAGCCGCTATTATTTCTTGTGCATTACATTTGTCTAAAGATGGACAAGACAGGATTCTAATAAAAATAGTGTAAAGTACACACCACACACTGTAGCGGTGAATGAAAGGACGGGGCCAAAGGGACTGCATGCATAATACATCTTGATCAATCAGCATCAAACTATCGGATTTTGAAAAGAACTGGAATATTTGAGGCAACTTCTGAGAATCTTCAGTCTGGTCCTGATGATTGTCTATCTTCATTCTTTGTTTTCAAGGACAGATTTTACGATTTGTTTTCACTCTGCCTCAAGTGATTGTGGAGTTTTATCATCATTGCGACGTATTCATGAGTTTTTGCTGAAGCTGACCCACCCTTTTCTACCGCATTTGAAGGCCACAGGTGCGGTTCATTGATGATATTGATGCAAATGGGGGGGGGGGGGAGGCTGGCAGTCATTCAAGCGAACAAAAAAGTTGTAATATACGTTTATTCAATCAGAAATTGATATGAATATTGAAGCGTTGAATGTGAACAGTAAAGCACACATTTTACAACACTATACATAATAAATAAATAAGTATGAAGTCACGATAAAACGTAAGCACTCTAAAACTTGTACACACGGGCATGATCAGTGATATCAAAGTTGTCCAGAGAAGTAACAAAAGAATTGCGCGAGTTACTTGAAACAATATTATCCGGTAGCAAGTTCCACAAAGGGACAACACGATGCCAAAACATTGATTGTTGTAGGCTACTATTTGGATATGGTACAATAAGCCGATGTGGATGCCCGCGAATTGAACGCGCCCTACGAAAGAATTGATTCTCATCCAAGTCAACACGCCCCGTAAAAACACAAAAGCACATGCAAAGATCAGCTTTTAAACGACGCACTTCCAGACTCTGAATACCTAGGTGAGCACATCGCAACTCATAGTTAGGTTTGACACCATGACACCTAGAGAAAACAGCTGAAGTAAAGTATGACTGCACACGCTCAATCAACCTGATTTCAGATACCCTAGAAGGGCTCCACACAACGGTTGCGAACTCTAACAGTGGCCGTACGTATGTATAATATGCGCGCATAAGAATTTCGTCATTGGTTGTACTGAAAGCTTTAAGAATAGAACGTGCCACCCCATACGCTTTTGCAGATATTATTGAACAATGCTGAGCAAAAGAAAAACTAGAAGACATAATTACGCCTAAGTCTCTGCATGAGGACACAAATGAAAGGTTAGAATCATGCAAACTATACAAATTTGGCTGCGAGTTACCAATAGATAGCACATTACATTTAGCCACATTAAGAGATAGCTGCCACTTTTCATCCCACTCTTGAATAATAGATAAAGCACTCTGAAGGGCGGTTGCATTGATACTGTCAGCAAAGACTTTTACATCATCTGCATACATCCTGACATAGACTGGAAGGTGCTCTAATTCAGAAACCAAATCGTATGTATACAGATCAAAAAAGCTAGGGCCTAAAACTGAGCCCTGCGGTACACCACTATCAACTTTAGCCCTGCTAGAGAAAACACCACCAACTAACACTTGCTGCTCTCTATTGGTGAGAAAATCCCTGACCCAGTCAAACAATTTTCCATCAATACCATATGCACGTAGTTTGTACAGGAGCTTATTATGTGGTATTACATCAAAGGCTTTGCTATGGTCCAAAAAAGCAATGTGACAAGCGCGCCTATTAACAAGAAAAGTAGTCCAATGAAATGCACAGTCGAGTAATTGAGTAACAACAGATCTTTTAGGTAAAAACCCATGCTGTTCAGATACTACAAGATTGTGCACTGAAAGATGATACAAAATAGCCTTGTTGATTACACGCTCCATAGTTTTACCCACATCACTAGTAACAGAGATAGGCCTATAGTTAGCTGCAGACGACGCCGAACCTTTCTTAAAAACTGGCACCACATTCGCTAGCTTCCATATGTGAGGCAATTTACCAGTGTTGAAACTAACACGAAAAATTCTACTAATTGGCTCACATATGCAGGCTGCACATGAGACATTGTCGTGGCAGTAGGACGCGATTTTCTTAAGCAAGATGGCTGGTATTCTGTCTGGTGTATTTGTGACCTTAGAAGGAAGGTGCCTAAGAAAGTTACATACATTGTGCTGGTGGAAGGTGACGGAGCTGCAACGTGCCGCGCATTTGATGGGAAAAGGTGGACGCAATCCGTCATCGTGCTTGAACGTAGAGCAGAATTGCTGATTGAGAACCGTTGCCTTATCTGCATTATCAACTGCCATTGTGCCGTCAGCTTTCTGTAGTGGTGCTACTGGCTTCCTGTTGCGCAGTTTACTGGCAGCATAACGGTAGAAAGAGTTGGTGTCTGTTAGCGCTGACCTTTCCCGCGATTTGACGTATTTTCGCAAAGCAGCTGAGTATTCCTTTTCCGCACTCTTGTAATTTGCCATTGCTGCCGCACTGTCGCTCCTACACTTCCAAGCCTGTCTGCGCCTAGCACGTAGTACACGAATACGCTTTGGTAAAGTAAAACTACGATGGTGCATTGGCACTATTTTGGTGGGTACATACAGATCAATGACTGTATACATAGCATCTAGAAAAACAGCATAGAACTCGTCCACGGAGGCACAGGAAGAAAACAACACATCCCACTCAAGCCCACTCAGAAATACTAGAATACCTGGGAGGTCTACCTGACTCCACAGCTTTACAGCTCTAGATCCATATTCGCGCCGCGGCTCACACGCAATAGAAAAGCTAATGCTCATATGGTCACTAGTAGAAAAAGGCACATCAACAGATACATGTTGTACATGCAAAGGTACAGAACAGAGCACTAGATCAAGTATATTATTACTGCGCATATATGTTGGCGATGTTACCAGTTGACTCAAGTTGTTCTGGAGGAAGCAGTCGAGTAGAATAGCATGAACTCCTGTAGGCGAATCCAGCGTCTCCCAGTCGATGTGAGGAAGGTTAAAATCACCGACCAAGCATACAGGAGCCGTCGTTGTACTGCATAGCCAGGAGATGCAGGCCGCCACCAAACGAGATTCATCCGTTGTTGCTGCAGGATAACGGTAGGTACAGATAAAACGAGTTTGTGCTCCGTGTACATCGCTGATGTCAGCAGCGACTATTTCCGCATCCGCAAATTGGTCAGGAACGAGTATTGGTTGCGATTGTAGTGAGCAGTGTAGCAGCATACACACGCCTCCTCCTTTCCGCCCTTCTCTGTCTCGTCTGTGCAGTGTGTAGTTGTACCGTCTAGGAGAAGACGGATCAGACAGGAGCATACCATCCGTAAAAGATTGTTGCAGCCGAGTCTCTGTTATCGCAATAACGTAGAATGACTCATCGGCAAGCAGTTGTGCTAGTGCCTGCCGTTTGTCAGGTGCATTCAGTCCGTTTGCATTGAAAAGTGTACAGCGTACGTAGTCCGTATTGGGGAGGGAGCAGGAGGGGGCAGCTGGCTGTTGAAGGTTGTCTAGGACTGCAGAGCGCCTGCCGCGTTTCCCGCCTCACTGGAGGAAGAGGAGGCAGGAGTGGCGGCGGAAGCAGCGGCAGCAGAAACTGAAGCAGAAGCAGAAGCAAGGGTAGCAGGCGGATGAGTGGGAGGAGCAGCGGAGACTGGATGCGACTGAGTGACGGAAGCCGCCTGCACATACGCCAGTTCTTCAGCAGACGGCGGCACCCCCTGTCGCGGCCAGTCGTCCTCAGCAGACGCACGACTTAGCTTGAAGATTCGCGCTGCGTATCTCTCCCCTTTCACAACGAACTTCTCGGTAGCAGCGGAGAGCGTGTCGGAACTGCAGTCCGGCCCAAGGAGCTGACGGTTGAGCTCTCTGCAACGCCAGCGCGTTTCAGCGTCCGTCTTCCTCTCTTGCATTGAGAGAGGCGGCCTGAGGAAGACGGAGCCGAAAGCCGCACTGTCCTTCAAGAGGGAGGACGACTGGAGTGCGCGGCGCTGCATATAGTCGCTGCCCAGATGCCAAATGATTACGCGGGGAGTGTCCTTTTTTGCCAGTGGGCCCTTTGGCAGACGTCTGAAGTTGGGCATGAGGGAAGCTGGGAGTTCAAGGGTTTCCGCCAGGTTCTGCATAGATGCCTCTTCCTCCTGGACTGCCTTTACTCCTGATTCCTTCGACTCAGGCATGCCCAGGACAACAACAGAGTGTCGCAGTTCCTCCGCTTTTCTGTCCGCCTCCCACGCACTGTGCTGAGCAGCATAGTGGGAGAAGCCGGCGTTTCGACGGGTAGAAGCAGCAGCGGCATAGGTACCGCGCGGGCCTGGACGGAAAGGGCCGGCTGCTCCAGAAGGCTTCGGCACAGGAGGGAAAGGGCGGCGACCAGTGGTGGCTTGTCGATGGCGGCGATTCGACTGCTTTCCCACCACCACATTCCAGTTGCCGCCCACATCCTCTTTCTCCACAAGCTCTCCTTCCTCCTTCTCCTCTTTCTCCCTCTCTTTGTCTTCTCGCACTCTTCGCAACTCCTCCATCAAGTCTTTGAATTCTCCCGAAAGTATGGCAATGTCCTTCTGCAGTTTGGACAGGGTGGGGCCTTCTTTTTGCATGGTGCCAGCTGAAGGGGTGGAGAAAGAGGAAGAGGATTCGTCCGCCTCGCTCTTCAAGCGCGTTGAGCAGAGGAGGCAGAGAAAGCGGAAATTCGCGCCCGGGGAAAGAAGTGCAGAGGTGACTGCATACAGATTGTTCTCCTGCTTCTTTGTTGTTTCCGCTCTGTTGCTTCTGGTAGAAGTTCCGACCTGAACTGCTTCCTTGAGGGCCGGAAAAGCACACGGAACGCACGCTTTGCTGTCCGCACAGATACCGCACAGGATCATGGAAGTTTTGGGCGTTTTGGAGCAGAAGGAACAGGTATTGACGGCTGGGTTAGGCCCCGTTTTAGGTGGGGTCTTTGTAACGGCCGATTGAGCCGTTGCTGCCATTTTGGGAAGCAGCTGCTGGAAAAAAGCTGATTCTCTCCTTCTCACAATCCCAGTAGCAATAAGTTATGTCAGGTTCTTCCAAAGAACTTTCCACAGAATTTTCTTTTAGGGTGTATCAGAATTTACTCGCCGAATGTTTGTGCTTATATCTCCCCACCGGAGTGTCACATTCAAATGCGGTTTTTTGCGTTGAATAGCCAAAGCTTCAACGTTGATGCAGCCAAAATTTCAGCTTTCTAGGCCAACAGGAAGCGGCTCAAACAGCTCGATTTTCAAAGCGTCAATTTTCACACATTTTTGCAGGCGGCCAGATACAGATCGGCTCCGGTTTTTCTCTCCCCAGTTTACCTAACCCAGTTCTCTCCTTAGTTTTCCTTCCGCAGTATTCCCCTCCCCAGTTTTTATCTGGAGCACAAGTTTCGGTAGAGTTTTCCATCTCCATGCCACTTCTCTTGCAGATTCGAACTTAGCAAACAGTGTTACAGCCAAAAAATTCGGTCATCCAAGCTTTTCCTTGGGACGCTGACGCCATTGTGATCAAACTGGTCTATCTTCGACAAGACTGCTCAAAAATGCATAAAAGTTAGCGTGGAATGGTGAACAGACTTGAAAGAGCGAGAAAAAAGCGAAAAGGCAAATCCTTTGCCCCGCCTCAGTGCCCTGCCTCCGTTTTGCGCCAAAAAAGGCGCCGCAACTTTGACCGCTTACAGCGCCATGACAATGCAACCTAGGAAGCTAAAATTTTGGCTGCATCAACGTTGAAGCCTTGGCTATTCAACGCAAAAACCGCATTCGAATGTGACACTCCGGTGGGGAGATATAAGCACAAACATCCGGCGAGTAAATTCTGATACACCCTGTATGTATGTAGGCCTGCGTAACAACCATGTGTACGACGTTATCTTACGCACGTTTACTATCAGTGCATGATCCCGCTGCAGACGAGAACTCCGAATTCGGAGCTCTTGCTAGTATCCTTCAACATGTAAAGTCTCCGAGTCAACATGTAAAGTCTCCGAGTTCAAACCGAACTCACCGCCTGGAAGTAGGCGCTGATAGACTCCAATGCATGGACCGCTTCAAAACATGGACCGCTGAGTAAATACAAGGACTCCTAGACCGCGTACTGCTAGTACCACTGTTGGAGTACATGTGCCCTTGCATATACTCAGAGGTTCATGTTTTGAAGCGGTCCATGCATTGGAGTCTATCAGCGCCTAGTTACTATGTCCCTGCACGTACTCCTAGAACAGAAAGACGTCTCTTGGAGTACATGGTCCCCGAGTTCCACATAATAGCTGGGAAGATTGCGTGTGAACAGCCGAGTTTCTATTTCGGAGACATGTGAACGACCACATTTCGGTCCGAATTCGATTCGAGCTCGATCCGAATTCGCTCGGAGTTTTCTCGAAGCTCGTGTGCAGCGGGCTAATGTACGGTTTTTTGCAGTGAAGAGGAGCAGAATTTACTGGCTGAAGACGCCTTTCCTTCAGCTGCAGATAGTGCGGATTTCGCTTCCGTGGTGCTTTCTACTTGTCCGACAATAAATGAATCCTCGACCTTCTCACGATCACCGTCCAAGATGACATCGCCTGAAGTCTGCTGCCTCTTTTCACTGAAAAACATTGGGAAGAAGCGGATAAGCGGGTTCGTAGCTGCAACAGAAGACGGCAGCAGCCGTGAAGGACGCATATCTGCAGCAGAAGGAAGGCAGCAGCTCGTTCAGCCCCAGGCGACAGGAGTGATGGCGTTCAAGATGCTTGAGAACGAGTGCAAGATAGTGCGAGCCGTTTTCCTGTCGCACGGTTTCCAGGAGGCAGCTTCCTCTTCGTCTTTCGACGTGCTGTGGAGCGGAAATCACTTGAAGCCGCGCTGTCTGCGTCTCTTTGGCGCGGGTCAGCGAGCCAACCACTTTCCACGCAGCTACGAACTCACCAGGAAGGACCGGCTGTATCGCAACGTGCAGCGCATGCAGACGCGTTGCGGTCGCCCCCACTTCGACTACATCCCGCCCTTCTTCGTCATTCCGGAAGAGATAGACCAGTTTCGCAAGGGCGCGGCCTCAGCCCAGCCCTTTATCGTCAAGCCTGTCGGCCTCAGCAGGGGACGCGGCATATTCCTTACTATTGGGGTGAGAGTGCTAGTAATCCATTGCGTCGCTGGCTACTCGAGGACGGTTATTGGGGTTTGGAGTTGAGTGCCTACTACCGTACTGTAACGTACTGCGTTCGTATGGCAATAGCGTCCGAAGGCCAGTAGTGTACGTAAACTAAGTAGTTTTAGGTGTATGTAAGGCGAGTTTAGCCAATCTGTCCCCAGAGCGGTACCTGGTGGTGTGCCTAACTATTAAGTCCACAGCTGTGACCGAGGGTAGCGGGTTCGATTCCCGTTCGGTCCTATTTCTCCACATTTTCGGGGCCCGGTTATCGCCATACGGAACGCGGCACGTCACAGTACTGTAAAC
>JASAMW010005165.1:0-24562 GCA_030247985.1 Epsilonema sp. ZAB3_2
GTGTAACGGTTGCATAGTACGCGGATATTTTGGGGTGATTTTTTTAGGGTAGGTATTTCGGGTGATTTTTTTAGGGTGGCTATTTTTTGAGTCGAGATAATATGCCTATCGGTTTCCCCATCAAAAACTGCATAGTGGTAAAATTTGTGTTCAGGCACCATCGATATGTTTCAGTCAGGCACCTAGCTGCTACTGCTGCTTAGCTTAGTTTGCGTTGGTTTGGGACATTGCCACACAGTGCTCGTGGTTTGATTTGCTCGTGGTAGTACTTGATTTGCTTCAGTGGACTTCTGCTCAACTGGAGGAAGTGATTGTTGAACAGCAATTCCTGGAAGCGAACCGACGCGGCAGAAGCAGGGCGATTGGTCATCCAATCTGGCTGTCATGACACAGCTGGAGAGATCGTTCCAGGGTTGGGGTCTTGGATAGTGTTACAGTGGTGGTAGTTGTAGTGGTGGAACATAGTAATGTAGTGGAACATAGTCTGATTGAAGAGGAGATGGTGATATGCAGCAGCTGCATACAAAATGCAACGCGGATGGAGGACATTGTAACCTATGAGTCCGTGATGAGTATATATGGCCATGATCCACATTCGTTCCTTCGTATTTACCTGTGCATTGCATGTCCCCATATGCATTGGGCCGAAAATTTACTTTTTATTGAGTACTTTCGATGAACTTTCCTTATTTTGTATGGGTAAACTTTACTGTTTACTTTCACTTTTTAGCAGATTTTACTTTTTACTCTGAACTGCCCAGATCTGCCCAGTAATTACTTTTTACTTACCTGACCTAGGTAATTACTTTTTACTTACCTAGTAGTACCCATAAGAGCCGTTGGAACATCACTACTACACACATACATGAACCCGACCGACCCATACATGAACCCGACCGACTACGAGTACCCGACTACTAGTTTTTTTGCGAATCTTTCAATATTTTGTCATCGAATGTTCGTCATGGCTGCTGTTTCATTCAGCAATCTCGTCACTGGATAGCGGAGTCGTCGGCCTACTTCAGGTATTGGATACTGTAATGTTCCGTAGATAGCCCCATGGGGCTATACAAATGGTATTGTCTATCTCTGCCAAAGGAAATACCATTGTAAAAGCATTTGTGGTGATAGCTCAGCTGCAATAGGGCGAATTTGATCTGGAATGGGCTCTATCAACCTATTTTTGATGTCGCTTCAACATAGGCTGAGCAGCTCTTGGCCACCTCCCCTTTGACCCACGACTCCCGGCACCACCGACCCTCAAAAATGTCCTTTTTACCCCTTGGACATATCGCGACATTATGTATATGGATGGATGCGCCTTCCTTCACTGTGTTTTTAAAAATTTTTAGTTTCGTGAAATTACCTCACTAATGGCGCATTTAGCATAAAAAACAAATTATGTACACAGTAAAGCAAAGCAAGAAATAGAAATTTCATAAAAAATGTACTAGCAACAACGAATTTTTGAAAAAATTTTGCATGCTAAAAATAATGTAAAAAAGTTAAAACTTCCCATATGGACAATTTCGTATTACGTCCAACGGGTAAAAAGGACATTTTTGAGGGTCGGTGATGCCGGGAGTCGTGGGTCAAAGGGGAGGTGGCCAAGAGCTGCTCAGCCTATGTTGAAGCGACATCAAAAATAGGTTGATAGAGCCCATTCCAGATCAAATTCGCCCTATTGCAGCTGAGCTATCACCACAAATGCTTTTACAATGGTATTTCCTTTGGCAGAGATAGACAATAAGCACCGATTAGGGGGGGGGGGGGGGGGGGGGGTTTATACACGGAGGGGGGGGGGGGCAATACATGAAGGCATTTTTCATTGGTACCAAAAGTAAGGTTTTTTGATCTCCTGAACTCGTTTATGGTGGTTATTTGGCACGTTTCCAAGCTCCAATTGTCAAAAATGCAGCTTTCAACGTAAAAAATTGTGAAATGTTTGCTACTAAAAAATTTCCCTCGAAGAGATGTCACTAGCAAAATGATCAGAATTGTTCCAAATGAGGTGCAGATAAACTCCTATGCATCAAAACACCTCAAAAGCGCTGTTTTTAGCGCAAAAACACTTCATTTCGCTTGCTTTTCGCGGTTCGCATAGGGGGCTATACACGAGAGCAAATGACGTTAGTGGCCGAATTCGGGGGGGGGGGCTATACACGAGGGGGTTATACACGAGAGGGGGCTGTACATACGAAACATTACAGTATCAGATTAGTGGCGTTACTACTTTTTTGAAAGAATTTTTATTTTCAGTCAGACAAATAGCAGGTATACGCAACGCATCATCGTTCAAAGATTCAATGGGTGGAAAAATAGTGTGCACTACACATTTTACCAAAAATATATTTTTGATTTTACGAATATAAAATTTTTAGTAATCTAACTAAATGCGGGACAAGTGCAGGTCAGGTCACATCACATGAGGAATACAAAATACAGTTATTAGGTACAGTACATACATACGAACGTACAGTACCTACGTATTACGTATAAACGTACGACAAGACAACTATTGCTCAGATAAGCAATACTACAACATTTTCATGTTTAAAGAACAAGACGTGGTGCAAATGAAGATAAATAATAAAAACTGACGATAACAACCCGCACTCAACACAAGCAAAAAACAAACGTCTAGTAGGGTGTATCAGAATAAACTCACCGGGTGTTTGTGCCTCCCATTCCTCAACGGAGCATTCGATTTCAGTACGCTCTTTTGTGTTTTGTAGCTAAGGCTTCAACGTTTATGCAGGCAAAATTTCAGCCGCCTAGTCCCTCTACTAAAGGAAGTTATGAAGGCTCAAACTTTCTGAATCTGAATTTTACGCTTTTTCTCATTATGGGGGAAAACCTGGGATTAAAGAGAAAGTTAGCACTCCACAGCTGAGTTTTCAATTTTTCTTCATAATACCGCAGCAGATTTAGTTCTGCCGCATCCTGCGCAGGATATTGAACATGTTTTGAAAAGGTATTGGCTTTGGGATGGTAGAATATGCTCTCCATTGCGGTACAATAGTAGGCAAATGCTCGATTTCTGAGGTCAGCCTTCTTGAGCTGTTTTGAGCCGCTTCCTGTTGGCCTAGAAAGTTGAAATTTTGCCTGCACAAACGTTGAAGCCTTGGCTACATATTGCAAAAGACCGCAGTGAAAAATGACTCTCCGTTGTGGAGTTATATAAACATCCGGTGAGTTTATTCTGATACACCCTATATTTTCAGTCAAATGGTAAATATGAGACAATTCACTGCCATATTATGCGACTTCTATTACGATCAGCGCGCAGCATGTCAATCAGTTCGTTTTATCGGTCGTCGTATGCACATGCTTCTTTCAAATAATTCATGTGATGAAATGAAAGTACGGTCTTGAAAGCACCCTGCACCTCTGTTTATCATCCCTATCACCACAATGCACACCTCACCTCTCTTACCTACCACACACTTTTCCATGCATCCCTATCGAATATCAAGAGCATCAACATATGGAACAAGCGCGTACGGTGCTAATAAAGCTGGTGGTCGTTTTCGTTCGCTTTCACACAAACACAAATGTAAAATTGTAAACTTCCGTCAGCAGCTGCTTTTGCAGCAAAGTTTCTGTATTCCTGTAACTGGGTTCTCTTTACGAGATGGTTCTGTACAAGCTACTTAACAGCACACGGACAGTGATATTGGCACAACATTTACCTCCGTCTCCAGTAAATTCGTGTCGGTTTGGTGAAGCAACAAAATAATAGTCATGTAAGCTAGCACATACCTACAGTGTATGGATGGATGCTAACGTGAAAAGCGACGGCACAAAATCAGTTTACTATGTACAAACAAGCAGGGAATAAGACCGCAATCAGAGCTGTACAAATTGTATAGACGTCGAAGGTTATAGGACATTGGAAACAAAGAATAATAAAAAAGAACTGTAAAGAAAGAAACTCATACAGACACGACCGGACTTTTTCAGGATCACAAAACCGAAGAAGACAAGAACACCACGCATTGAAACAGATTTTACATTCCAAGGGTGTAGTCTAGATATTTCGCCTAACTGCCGATTTGAACATGAGATGACTTTTCTATCATCAAGCAGGACCTACTACTTGTTTCATCCTGTTCTTCAGCAGTGTTGAAGAGCGCTTCTCTGGAAATGCACATTGCACCTTAGGTACCTTTTTTATGGTTCAGCAGCCATTTTCCAACCATATTGAGACTTCCGCATTACATTGCTGACCAGTTTGCAATTTAACCCTTCCTGTATGCTGAGATACGGCTGCTGGTAGGCCCAATTTTCCCCCCACTTGCCCGCCACTTTTTTCAAAAATTCGTAACATCATTCTACTCCATTTTCTTCGCAGATTTCGGTTTGGGGCATGCCCCTTCGATATTTTGATGAATGTGGCGTGATATAGTCCAAAACGCGGTAATTTTGGCTAATTTGATCATTTTCGTCAATTTTTATGGTGTTTTCATCAAAATATCGAAGGGGCATGCCCCAAACCGAAATCTGCGAAGAAAATGGAGTAGAATGATGTTACGAATTTTTGAAAAAAGTGGCGGGCAAGTGGGGGGAAAATTGGGCCTACCAGCAGCCGTATCTCAGCATACAGGAGGGGTTAAATTGCAAACTGGTCAGCAATGTAATGCGGAAGTCCCACTATGTTTGGAAAATGGCTGCTGGACCATAAAAAAGGTATTTAAGGTGCATTTCCAGAGAAGCGCTCTTCAACACTGCTGAAGAACAGGATGAAACAAGTAGTACACATAAATAGGAATGTCTTGTCGTCTCACGGACACGATCTGCCTTTGGGATAATTTTCATATAAACTACACGCTATTAGTGTACTATAAAAAAGAACATAGCCTTTCCTACAGTACCGTATTTACCGATGCATAGCCCCCCCCCCCCAATGCATAGCCCCATATTGGCAAAACATAAAAAGTGCCCAATGCACAGGGGGCGCCCCCCCCCCCCCCCATGCATAAGCCCCATATGTACTGTAGAGTACCGAAACCTACCTATGTAAGCTGGTTATAAGCTACCCCTCCCACACTAAGCTAAGATGCCTAAAAGCCTGCTTGGGGGTGTATTGTACTAGAATAACCCTGTTTTGAACTCAATTATGCCCTAAAACACGTGCTTTTGACCTAAAAAATATGCTTTTGCGCACCTCTCAAAAACATAAAAAATGTCCCATGCATAGCCCCCCCCCCCCCTATGCATAGCCCCCCTATGCATAGCCCCATATAGGACCCCTCGGTCTACCCTCACTAGCGCGAATCCACGTGCGCGCCTCTCAGGAGCGCGAAACCCAAAATAGCGTCATGAGGTGAGCGCGTCATCTCACTAGCGCGATTTGCATGTGCGCGCCTGGAAGTTTGCGCAACTCTCATTTGCGCGACACCTCGAAAAAGCGATTTTATGTTTTCGCGACCCCCCAAAAGCGCGATTGTATGCTTTAGCGACATGCCAAAAGCGCAATTCGCTACAAGGCATTTTGTTTTACAAAATGTAATCAAAGAATGCAAGTTGTGTTTTTCAAAATAGGCTTAGGACGGGTTCAGGCTTTAGGCTTAGGCTGAGGCTTAGGTATTGGATGCAGAGGCTCAGCCTAAGCAAGCCTAAGCCTAAGCCTCAGCCTGCGACTGTTCAAGTTGTATCCAGCGTAACGCCGGGTGTGTACCATATGGGGGCAGGGACACAGTAGGGTCACAGGAACACACTAACTTCTAGACGGTAGGAAATCACCCTTTGCGCTAATGAGATATGCGCAACTGGGACTTCGCGCTAGTGGATATTTGCGGACATTTTTCGGCGCGCAAAGTGTACGTGTCGCGCTAATGAGAGAGCGCTCTTCTGGAAAACGCGAACATTTGGTGACGCGCTACTGACACTTCGCGCTTTTGATTTCGCGCTTCTGGGTGATGCGCAACTGCGATTCGCGCTAATGAGAACACCCCGACCCCTCAATTACCGGTAAATACGGTAAGTCATTGTCATGAAAGCTACTACAAAGCAGTCCTCCCAATACCGGAAGTTATGTGTCAGCAAGAAGGTACTCGGTATAAATCCATCAGAAACCAAAGAAAGAGAAAATAATGGGAGGGAGAAGAAAAAGGAGGATTGGACACAGAATTCAGCACGAAACGAACATCGCCTGTGTGCATGAGATTTTCCAAGCTTCAGCGAGATGCAGTCAACATACAAAAAAACGCAAAACTCAAGGCGAAGAAACCACACATACGTACATACGTAATGTAGAAAATTCGGTACCAGCAGTGTAACATCATGTAGTAATCATCTGTATTCCGAGCTCTTCGTCCCTGGGTGCCCAGGTACATGTGCATAGATTATTAGAATTCATACCAAATCGAACAAGAAGAGGTGCTTTTTGCCTGTTTTCGAACAAGAATAAATAAATAAAGACATAAATAACAATATTCGCGTTTATTTCTGACCTCGCCTCCTACGATTCTAAGCTTTAGCAGTTAGTTAGGGTTCGGGTTTTTATATGCTTTTCCGAAGGTAGGTATTATCACTTAACACAGACGCACAAGAATCGAAATTGTTCAATAATAAACAATGGAACATAACAACAGCAAACATGACGCACGCACACGCACACAATAAAATCATCCATCATAAAATACAATAATATAATCAAACTTGACGACAAGGACAACGAAATCAATTACCATAATCATCCACCACCCAATTTGCCAAGCAAATTACAAGATACGAGAGTATAGGTGTTAAAGTAGTATATGTACAAGAAGAGTACGATCATCTTGACGTATTGCTCAATACGATACGGGCTGATGACTCAACTAGCGACTGTCTCCAAGAGTCAAGTCAGCACATCTGACAACAACGGCACAAGAAAGTAAAGTGCTCTATGGACCAGTTGCGCTAAGATTTCTTGTTGGTCGCGAGCTGACCCCGCTATGGAAAGATCAATAAATGTACTGGAAAAGTGTAAACGCAGAGGGAAGGGTCGGTCAGCGCGCGACTACCCATAATTCATAGCGCAACTGGTCCATACTTTCTTTCTCTGTTCCAAAGTGTCACATGTCAGCTTACCTTAACTCACACCTACAGTACAGTACACTCGACCAACTGGCTTCCTACGTATGTACGAGTACCAACTCAGCTCAGCTCATTCATTACCTCTCTCTCAAGACGCTTACTGTGCTTATTGCTCTCCAATTAGACAAAGATGCATAAGCCATGTACTCAACAGAATGACATACGTACGTATATCATGTGTATGTGCAGTAGACATGCCGCCGTACATGTAAAATCACTCGGAAAAACACAACAACACAAGAGACATAAAAGACTCACGATGACGCCAAAAAAACAAGTGCACTCTTCGTGCGACATTATAGAGCGGAGCACTCAATCAGCCAGCAATTTACAGAAGAAAAATCTCAGTGTCACATCATTCGCTCTGAACAACAAACGATCATTCCCGCTGAAACCATGCCATAAGCCTCTCGCTCAATACAGTACGGGAAAAAAGGGACACAGATTCCGTTTTGCTGCAGTTTCCAAAATATGATGATGTGCATGGATGAAGAAGAAGAAAGTCTTAAGAGTGCTCAGATTCGGTTTAATCACGAAAAAACGCGCGCACACATCCATCCTCACCGGCGATACAATGAAGAAATGCAGCAGCCAGGGAGAAAAAGTAGTGCGACAACAGGGTGGCGAGTGTAGGGAAACGACGACAAATAACATATATGTAGTATTTGATGTAGTATTGGCGTCCGATATTCGTTAAGCCGCAACAACGGAAGTGTAGCTGTTGTTAATTGTTGCTGCAGAAGTTCAGTTCAGTGGTATCCGTTGTACGCGGTAATGAGAGGCGGCGCCTGAAAGCAATCATAACCAATGTGTATGCTGCCTGTGTATGAACGTACTACAAGTTCAAAGTACATATGTCCGTATTTACGATATGCGGTAACGCGATTGGGTTGGTCGATCGATGGAGACCCCGCGGGAATTTGGTGAAAGTTTGGATCGGTGTCCGCTGCGTCGTCGACGTCATTTGCTGTCAATTCTTCTTTGCACTCGCTCCTTTTCCGCTCCCAGCAGATGATTGAACAAGGTCGACGACCCAGCAGGCACCGATCCAAACTTCCACTAAATGCCGCGGGGTCGCCATCGATCGACCAACCCAATCGCGTTACCGCATATCGTACCGGTGCATTCATAGCCCCTGCACTAATTGAGAGGTCCAATACGGGGGTATGTGGGGGCCATGCGCTTTGTGTTTTCTCTCACTCGCTCCCAATAGCGAAAGTTGCTCACAATGTTCACACACACGTGGTGAAGTTGCAAACTCACAGTGGATTCACTCACGGACTTCCCTCTGCTTCCACGCATACTTCGTGAATTCACCGAGAGTATTCTCTTTCGCCACGTGTATAGCGCCCTAATGTGAAGTGAATGTTGCCTCGTTCACAACGAACACTGAACGCCGACGTTGACGCTGCGTACCGCCGGCGTAAACGCCAACGCAGCTATTAGCGTTCAACGCAAATATTAGCGTTTGACGCAGAAAGGAGATGCAAAGCAACTCTGATTTGCATAGGCTTTCTGCGTCGAACGCTATCTCTATTTGCTCCGATAATAACGCCACGCAGCGTCAACGCCGGCCCACGTTCAGCGTCCGTTGTGAATGGGCCATGTGCATGATGGCGCGTTCACCAGGCGTCCGTCACGTCCGTCCGTCAAATCCGTAAAACGTATCTAGGAGTACACGGTTGTTTGCGGTGTGCCATGTACTCCTAGATACGTTTTACGGATTTGACGGACGGACGTCTGGTGAACGCGCCATGAGGCATTTATTTACTTTACGCGTAAACGCACCGTAGCGTACCTTCACGTGTAGGTTATGATGAGGCAGTGGCTGGGGACTAGTAGCTGCTTGCATGTAGGAAGCCATGTCCGCCGCCCCAGCTGCCGAGTGGTAGAGCGCCTCGAAGGTCTGCGGAGAGGCGCCATTGGCGAACGCAGCCGCCATCGCAGCCCGCGCACCCCCCGGAGACGCCGGGGTCATAAACCCAGCCGCCGCCGCCGCCGGCTGATAGCCATTCAACACTGCAACACCACAGATACGGTACCGTACGTTCACCAGACCACCACAAAGCTGCCACAAGTCGTACACCCTGGGTCGGTGTGGACAGTTTGAAAAAATCCGGGCGCTGTCTATGCGCCGCGTGTATAAACTGCGGCGCGCGCGCGTAGACAGTTGCGAAAGAAGCGGACTATAATTTGGCGCGCGTTTCGCAACTGTCTACGCGCGCGCCTCACTTTGCACGCGACACGCATAGACAGCGCCCGGATTTTTTCAAACTGTCCACACCAACTCAGGGTGTACGACTTTTGTGAGAGCTGGAGGGCAGACACATCACGTACGTAGGGTACTGTGGGGTAAACCCGGACACGGGGGTAAACCCGGACACCTAGTATGTCTCAGGAACCATTCGACCGATTGAGACAAGTATTCTACCCAATCGATTCCTTGAACTCTCCTCTTTCAAATGAGCTACGTACCATGCTCATCACTTGCTGAAGCGGCGAGTTCAGAAAAGCTTAGGTGTCCGGTTTTACCCTACAGTACCCTACGTTTCACTTTGGTTGTCTCCATAAGACTCCTTAGCATCCACTAAATACTTGAGTTATTATGCAAAGAGGAGACCTACTGTACAGCTGCAAATTAGCTCTAAAGAGGGATCAGATTGCGTTCCGGATAGAACACACCAACAACTCGCCGCTACCCTACTGTACATAGGCCTACATACAATACATACTCATATGTTATTTTCGTCACTAGGGGCGGGGATCATGTAGTTACCGCGTAAAGATGTCATGCCAGAATGAGTGACAAAGGGACGTATAAGCAAAACCCATGCCCATTTAGCTAATACCAAAAATGTATAATTTTAAGCAGAATGCTAAGCAGAATTATATATTTTTGCTAATACCATGAAAGGGGCAGGAAGGGGCTGGCATGTATCCTACCTACGCCCTCAAGTTTTGAAAGAGTGGAGCTGCTAAAAGCTGAATAAATGCTAGAAAGAGGACGGTAAACCATAGCGAAGGGTTGAGATTGCTAGCTAGCCAGGGAAAAAGTACAGTACACTCAATGTACTCATTCACATTGAAAGGCGCCGGGCGCAACCATGCCGTAAACCATTAACAAACAAGCCGAGTGCACGTACGCCCGGCGCATAAGTTTCCGATGTGAATGGGCCACTAAAAAGTAGAAGCTTGCCAGCAGCGCTACGCACGCACACCCATTGCATACAACGCACGACATCATCATGGCGCGTTCACCAGACGTCCGTAACGTCCGCAAATCCGTAACGTCCGTAAACGTTCGACGTGTCTAGGAGTACACGGGTCGTATGCTGCGGTTCCGTGTACTCCTAGATTCGTCGGACGCTTACGGACGTCTGGCGAACGCGGCATGAGAAAGAAGAAAAGTGTACAGTACACGCACGGATGGCGAGGCTGCCACGTCTAAAACAACAACCGAACCGAACCGAAGCCATCGCATTCCACACAGCACACACCTGATCGAGAAAAGTCGCCGAGCCCACCCCCGGCTCCGGCTCCGGACGCGGCGCGGGACGCGGCCAGGGACGCGAGGGACGCGGCGGCCGCAGACGTGGGCGACGAGAGCGCGGCCGCGAACTGCTGCTCTGCCGCCGCCGCCGCCGCTAGGTTCTGCTGATTTCCCGCCGCCGCCGCCGCCGCCATCTTTTCGGACGGAGACAACAGGTAGCCGTAGAGGTTGGCGGTTGTCGCTGCAAGCAAATACACAACACACACGTCACACACAAGCAGAGAAGGCGTTGATTGAGTCATGCATGTATAGTCACCGACACGATCAAGAGCGTGCTTGACAATTTTGGCACTCCGTAGTAATCTGACATTCCAAACAAGAATTACAATAGTGTTTGAAAAAGGATCGAAAAAGCCGGTTGCTATTCTTGTATAGAAATGCCAGATTTACTAAGATTACTACGGAGCGCCAAAATTGTCAAGCACGCTCTTGATCGTGTCGGTGACTATACTCCTACAGTGAGTCATGTACTCCTAGAGAGAAAAGGCTCCCTTCCTTTTCCCTAGGAGTACACGACTCACTGTAGGAGTACATGACTCAATCAACGCCTGGAATCGGCGGCTCGGAAAGAGAATAGCACGCAACGCATAGCACGCACAACAACGGACAACGATCGAGCAGTAAAGGGGGGATCTGGCGGGAAAGTTTGCATGGGGAGGCAAGTTTCGCGTTTCCAACAGTTGAAAGCACCTACCGATGCAAAATTGCATCCTCTTTCGATCTAACCCCATGTTCTGCAGCCGATTTTGCCTCTGTGAGACAGGGAACCACTTTTGAAGAGCGAAACACCCAAAATTGCTGCGAAATCCGCTTTCTAACACTGGTTCTCTGCATCACAGAGGCAAAATCGGTTTCAAAACATTGGGTTAGATCGAAAGAGAATGTAATTTTACACAGGTAGGTGCCTTCAAACGTAAGAAATTAGAAACTTGACTCCTCCATACTAATGGGGGAGTTTGCAAATAACTTTCGCGTACATGTGGTAGCGCTTTTTGTAAAAAAAATAAATACTGCCTGCCCTCGATTTCGTCCCTTCCTACGAGTTTCCAGAAAGTGAGGACAGGCGGGGAGGCAGTATTTATTACTTATCTTCATAGCTAAAAAATTTGCATAAAAAACAAAGGAAACAAAACAACAAAATACGCCACGCCATGTACGCGAAAGTTATTTGCAAACTGCCCCATTTACCGCCAGATCCCCCTTTTAAACAACCGGGGACGGTGGATGGGACTGCATGCCTTCATTCAGTATTGACCAGTTGCGCTGAAACTTGCTGAGTGGTCGCGAGCTGACTCCCTCTGTTTTACACTGATTCCCGCTAGTACCCACCGATCAAAAATTGCACTGAAAATCAGGATAAACCCAAACCACAAGGGGTCAGCTCGCGAACCCCCAGAAACTTTTAGTGCAACTGGTCAATACGTAACATAGGGTAGTGTGGGAAAACAAAACCGCCCACGGGACAAATCCGTCCACCCTGTGACGGTTTTGTCCCACGCTACCCTGCACACGTAGTTGCCACATCAAAACGTGGGAGAAAACACAAGATGGGATTTTAGGGGGCGAGGACTAGGGTGTTCAACATACGTATGTACGTATACAATACACCGTGCTATTTGCAAGGCAAGACATGACTCTGGTAAGCAGAGAAAACCCCTAGAAGCAGGAAATGTGCTTGTGGCACGCGCTTGTAAAAATCGAAAGCTACTCCCCAAAAGTTTATTCGATTTGATGGGTCAAAGGACACCGACCTGTCATTCTGAATCAAAGCCAAAAAGCTGCGTTTTCCGCACCCGGAAGCAAATAAGGCGGAAAAGATAAGAAGCCCCCGCCGGCAGTAACTTTTGAAAGGTACGTACGTACTACATGTCGGAAATCGGAAGCAAGCGATCAAAACTGCAACCCGGTCTGATTGCCCCCAACCATTCTGCTTACATACCTATATATACGTTCAAGAGCTACATAACTGAAAAAGCCATGAGCAGCACCCCATCCAAAATGGTGACATAAGAAACTAAGGCACTAAGAAACACGAATAGAGCATTCAGAGACATGCAACAAAATAACATCCCAATACAACAACACCGACCATGATAACCAAAATAATACCCCGTTCAAATTACCGACGTACACGCACGTCCGAAAATCCAGCAACTGCACCGCACTAAAGCACGAAGACAGCAATTCGGTAAAACTTTCGAACTACATACGTCGCTAATCTGAACGGTTCATGCAGAGTTAGTAGTAACGGTGCAGGAAAAGCTGATGTCTGTCTGTCTGTCTGTCTGTAAATCGTCAACCAATCCCCATCTGACCAAACTGCTAGCTCCGACAAAGTATTGTATAGTTGCCATCACTAACTGGGTGCATATTGTGCAGCAGCGGCGGCAGCGAATAGAGCTTGTTGAGGTTGCTGTTCCTCTCTGGGATCGGCTGCCGTTCGGACGCCACTTCTGCCTGGGCGATTCCCTCCTCCTCCTCCTCCTCCATTCATCCCTATCAGGACCGTACCCGGCACTAGACTCACGCCTGAAGCTGTAGCCATCCATCAATCCATTCACAACAACAGACACTGACACTGACATGTCATGATCCCGCCACAAAACACAAAGAAACGAGAACGGAACGAAAGAAGCGAGAACCCATAATGTGCTGTGCTAATAAATTTGTTTGGCAGCTAGCATCCTTGCTTATTTAGCGAATGATAGCCGGGGTAATTCGGGCCAACTCTTCTCCTATCTATTGTTGGAATCTTTGTTATTCAATTTCGATGTGAAGCTTGTCACAGTTTCCCTGTTTGCCCCTGCTACACGAGACAGGGGTGGGAAAACTTTCCCCCTGGCCCCAATTACCCCGCACTACCCTACGTATACGTAGGTGCATGTGCATACGCGTCTACTGTGTGCAGCTGCAGAAGTTGAATAGAGTTAGAGTAGAAAACCGTACATTCAGCAGGTCCCTCCCACGCGAAAGTAATGTGTAGGGTACTATGGGGTAAACCCGGCCACCTACGCTTCAGGGCTGCATATCCCAGCAACCAATGGACCGATCTGAGACACGCATGATATCAATCGATTCCTCGAACTATCCTCTTTCAAATGAGCTATCTGGCTCACCATTTGCTGAAACAGTAAGTTCACTTCGAAGGAGCTTAGGTGGCCGGGTTTACCCCACAGTATCCTACTTCTTCACCCTGTCCCCGCCCCAAAAAATCCAAGCCACTGTCGCAAGCCAAGGACAAGGCTATTTTAGGAAGCGTGGTCGACATCAGACAGGCCAATTTATTCGTAGCGAACTAGTCGCCGTCAATTTGCGTGTTGAAGCATAAGAGCCGACAAATGGTGGCTGGTTATCTATCTATTTGTATTCGTCGGCTTCTATGTTTCAACACGCAAGACCGAAAAACACGGTTCCAGAGTAAATTTGCCTGTCTGATGTCGACTAATGAAAGCATGTGATTGAATGGTGTGTGGATGAGTACGTACGTATATATCTGTCAGCTCCTTACCTGGATAGTACACATTCGCAGCACCACCGTATCCTAACCTCGGCAAACAGGAAGCAGCATAGGAAGCTGAAAAACAAACAAATATGTTTACAGTAAACAAACATAACAAACAAACAACAAAACAGACACAATGCCGCACATACTTGTTGTGCGCAAGCATACAAAGTAAACTGAGCAGCGTAACGCATGTAGTGTGCACGTATGGCAATAGCGTCCGAACCGAAGCCAGTAGTGTACGCAAGAAAATATGTAAGGCGAGTTAAGCCATCTGTCCCCGGAATGGTACGTGGTCGCGTGCCTAAAAGTCCACGCTGTGACCGAGGGTAGCGGGTTCGATTCCCGTTTGGTCAGATTTCATCTTTTCGGGGCCAGGCTATCGTCATACGGAACCCGGCACGTCACGGCACGGCACAGGACAGGAAGTACGTACTGTGACAGTCAGGGCAGAGGAAGGTGGTAGCGTACTATGGGGTAAACCCGGACACCTAAGCTTTTCTGAACTTGTCGCTTCAGCAAATGATGAACATGGTCGCTCATTTGATAGAGGAGAGTTCAAGGAATCGATTGGTAGAATACTTGTCTCAATCGGTCGTATGGTTGCTGAGATATACTATAGATAAGTGTCCGGGTTTACCCCCGTGTCCGGGTTTACCCCACAGTACCTTACCTAAAATCTGCTCGGGTATGCCATAGAGGCCCCTGGCGGCTGCAGCTCTGGTCTTGGACATCTGCATTGGAAGCATCACTTCCTTCGGCTGCGCTTTCTTGCATTCAACCTGCAATACGACACCAATGCACTCACGTGCACGCATGCATTATCAGCCAACACAAGGAGCACTCCAGCACTCCAGCAAGCATGGCCATGAATGACAGAATTACCAAAAATATATAATTGGGGTTGGGGGAAGAATGGAGCACAATGTAAACAAAACAGGGCATCCCTGACTCATATTCGGTCCTTTTTATTGGTTTTGTCAAAAATATATTTCCCCTAAGCACATTCGGTCCTTTACCCTTATATATTTTTGGTTTTGTAAAAAAACTTTGTAAAGGATATCCTTTATAAAGGTTTCGTAAAAGCCTTTATAAAGGTTTCGTAAAAACATTTGAAAAGGATATCCTTTAGAAAGGTTTTTTTACGAAACCAATAAAAAGGACCGAATATGAGTCAGGGATGCCCTGGTTCGTTTACACTGTGTGCTCCATTCTTCCCCTACCCCAATTACATATTTTTGGAATTACTATTCAGACGTCGACCTGGGAGGCGGTCGTACGTACATACCATTTTCCCGTTGATCTCGTGGAAGTGGATCTCGCAAACTTTCTCCACCACATTCTCATCTTCGAAAGTGATGAAACCGAAGCCTGCAAATAGTAGTTTTCGTTATCATTCATTACAAATATTGTACGTACGTACCTTTAGATAATTGTCACAACGCACTGCGGCATTTGTTGGCACTCTTGCACTCCCAAAAAGCTGGTACTTGAACGCACCGCATGCACTGGGCACCTAACTGCAAGTACGCACTAACGGGTGCTACATCGCATAGCAGCTTCATAGCTCATACCCTTCTCATCAACACAACAGCCCCCTACACCCCAGCTTTCTTTTCTTCAAATTCAGTCAGCCATTATATCAACCAGAACCCTTTGCAGCTTGCGTTTCAAAGCAGTTTTGCAGTCTGCACCACGCACGAAAGATAAAGTTTCCGACCCAGAGCAAGAATCATATGTTTTTTTACTACCTTGTGCATACCATTTTCCCAGTTTCCAATGCCAAGTTTCTTCAACCACCCCCCCCCCCCCCCCCCACCCATGGTCCACGCAAACTCTCCTAATTTTGTTGATGCTGCTGCTGTTTCTATTTTCTTGCTCTGCTCCTTTCCTCTTCCTTGCACTTTCATGATGTCGTTGTCAAGGACAAACAAGTTTCTCTTGCTCACGTTTATGGCCTTGTTTCCCCCGTGTGCATGCATCACCCAACATGGTGCACGCATGCAAACGCAACCAGCCATCCCCAGAGCCACAGCAAAGACACCACACTGCTCCACATATGAGTACATATTATGTACTGAACATGTGCATGTGCAATGAAAAGCACGTCGCCAGAGAAAACCCGAAATAAATCAAACAAAACCCCTCGCATTGCCGTCCCAAGACAGCGATTCCAAAAGAAAACCAAAAAATTCTAACCGCGTTGCATGTATTCACACACAGGCATATTGTGCACATAACATAATACACCACCGACCGTACATACACCACCTGTGTGTGAATGCAATCTGACCTTACATTACAAGTGCTCAATTGCGCTCATATTAGCATTGAAAAGCCATTGCCTCTGTTCTCTACTGGGCTCCCATTCCCTCATTCATTTCTTTCTGCACCTTTTACATGTGGCAAGGGGAATGGAGTGAAGTGGGACAAACAAGGCGACAGAGAGGTGTAAATAACAATTCCTGGCAGCAAGAGTAAGCAACCAGCAGCAGCAAAGGGACGCTCCCCTTGCAGTCGGACTGTCTATCCGGCGATTGTCCCTGTACGCGTATGTACGTAGTTGTGCATTGTCGCGTTGCGCTGAGAAGTGCCTGCTTGCTCTCTCCATTTTGCCCGCTGCGCCCTCAAGTATAGAGTGTATATGTAGGCGTAACATATAACCTCTATACCTCAAGTGAGTTCTACTCTACGTTGCGCGCGAGTGAGCAATGAAGGACTGCCTCATACTGTAGGATAGACAACCTTCGGACACCGTTTTGTCGCACAATTTTGGGATGTCCCAAAATTAAACTTATTATTATTGTTTTATGTAAAATGCTGCAGCCACAGTTCCTTTTCGCTGTGTCTCAAAGCTCATCAGTCGACTATTCTCCTCACAACAATATGCCATTTTACAGTACATTCGTGCGCCTCTGGATACTGGCTGGAAGATATTGTTTTCGCTGCAAGTATAGATCTTTGGACGCGCGCGATTGCTCTACGTATGTACGTCGCCAGCCATTTCCCATGTCTCCCATGCTGCTGACTGCTGTGTCCTTCTCGTTTTCGTCTTCCATTGTCAATCGGTAGTACATCAGGGGTATGGCTAGCTACGAAATTGTTGGGGCGCAAACGTTGGCAAAGGCTGACCAAAATGAGGCTTCTCCTTGTCTTTCAGAAAATTTTTCCCAGTCTCCAATTTTCGACGTGAAAAAAACTTTTTTTGGGGCGTACTTGCGTACCTCCTATGTACCTATACCCCAGGAGATTTTCGCCACCCTTCACCTTCGCCCTCTCCCATTTTTCTTTTCGCCGTCAGGCGCTGACCTTCAAAAACGAAGTGGTCTCTTCTTTGACGATCCCAATCTTTTTCCCCAAAACAACAAACAACAACCACCACAACCGCACGTATTCCCACTCCATCCACCACACCTCCGATTTTGATGCCGTTTGCGCGTAACGCGGTAGCACAGCCCTGTGTCTGCACGTTGTTTGCTGTCTCCGTTGTACATCCTTGTCAATCACGTTTCGAAAACGGAAAGTTACGCGTTGTTGTAATCGAAAAGGAAATTCCTGACATTCACAGAGGACAGAAATCCACATAAATCAGATGGTCAGATTTGCAATTTGATTGCATGCGCAAACGACTTACGACACCGTACGTACGCGTACAATTCCCCCCCCCCCCCTTTATTTTCAATTGTAACTCTAATAGCCAGTGTTTCATTCATTCATAAGCAGCAACCCTTATTGTGTATCAAATGCCAATCTGCGTTTTGAGTAAAGCCAATAAATGTCGCAGTGAAGTGATGGGACTTGTTATCAGTGTTAGCGACGACCCACAACCCACATTGACTGGTCATCAGCAGCTACTATCTATGGACCAGTTGCGTTGTCGCGATTGGGTTGGTCCACAGCGGCCCCGCGGTATTTAGCGAAAGTTTGGATCGGTGCCTGCGGGGTCGTCGACGTCACTTTGTGTCATTCTTCGTTTCACTCGGTCGCTCCTTTTCCGCTCCCAGATGACTGAAGAACGTCGACATCCCCGTCGGCACCTATCTAAACTTACCTACATACCGCGGAATCGTTATCGACCAACCCAATCGCGACAACGCAACTGGTCCATACACTTCGTTAGCTAGTACTCTCTCTTTACCAAAGACTGACATGAACCACAATTGAGTAGGGCTTGCTCAACTTACCTCTGTGCCTTTGTGTTGTTTTATCAAACATCAGCATCGCATCTTCAATCTGAAACAAGCGAAAACAACTCAACTTTCCCACGTACGTACTGTATGTAACATGAGAGACGTACCTACCTACATACACATACGTACGTACACATGAAAGTGCCAGTAAAAGGTGCGTGATGTTTTTCGGTCCACCCCTCCAGAGAAATAAGATCCATACTTAGGTTGGCTATAATTGTTTTTGAATTTTGTGATGCATGCAATTATAGTTAGCTTACGCAACATCCCTCGGGGCTTGCGGCTAATTACGCATTATGAGGTCATAAGCGTCGTTCATGCAATTGATAACAAAAATAGACTGAAATCCGTTGTTCCCGCTTTATCCCACGCGTTAAAATCTGAACCACAATCCCTCGGTAATCTTTTGACGTGATTGATAAGCCCAATAAGAGTCTTAATGACGACGACGTAAGCCTTTTTTAATGAGTGTCAGTCTGTCTGCTCGCTCTGCTTACACGTGGAAGAATGGCATAGCATGCATGTAGCATACGGTACCACCTGGCATTGTTCTTGCAACAATTGCGGCTTCAAGTCTACTTCCATATGTGTCATATCATATGCTTTCTCCTTAGTTGCTTATAGTCTTGATTATGTACATACATACCACCAATGTATGTACGTACCTACATTATGGATGGAAATGTCGCAAAATGCTCTGTTATGTTCTCCCTCGCCTTCAGTATAAGAAAAGAAAAAGCCCTACTGAGTGTAGGATTCAGCTACACACCCATATTGTACATACTTACAGCTATACTTGCTATGCTAATGATCGCTGTCTAAAAAATAATGACGATGGTGGCGGGAGAGATAGTTGTAGAGTGAAAACAAACAAAAGACAGCTTTCTTCTCCTCCGCGCTCCAATATTCACTGGTTGCGCTGAACATTTCTGGTTGGTTGTCAAGTGGGCTGACCCCTCTGATTTACATTGATTATCAGTGCAAATTTGATTGGTGGGGCTAGTGGGGTCACCGATCAAGAGTGTCACCGAACTCAGTGCAAAAAGGGTCAGCTAGCGACCACCCAGAAATTTTCAGCGCAACTAGCGAATAAAGGCGGGCCTCACCCCACACAGGCAGGCAGCATAGGTATGATATCAGCATACCCTATTGTACATAATATGCAGCCTACTTGCGTACATATTGTACATCTATGCGTCTTCTTTCTTTTGACTTTTTTGCGACGACTGGTTAGGTTGAAAAAGAAGAAGCTAAAAACTAGAACTAACTATCGTCATCCCTAGGCTTTATCGAAAGTCCCTACCCCACCCCAATCCCGCTTTATTTGCAGCATGCACCACATACAGTATGCGTAGTGTGTAACCTATTAGCTACTACTGTATATTCCCCAGAAAACAAAAATCCAGCTCGAAGGTACACTTTGCAAACTGTATCCAAAAATGCAAAACGCTGGTGTAGCATGGTGCACTTTTTAGACAAAACGAAAACAGTTCTCCGTTTTTTACACAATTCCTCCATTTTTTCGTTCGTCTAAAAAGCGCGCAAAGCTGGAACATACGTATATGCATTTGTGGGTACATTTTTGCAAACTGTTCCCCCAAACAGAATGCTTGTTTTCTGGGTAATAATGGTTTTCTGGGTAATATACCACATACCTTCCCGAACTGTTCATAGTACTGTTTCATATCCTCCACAGTGGTGGAAGCCGAAAGACCGCCCACAAACACCTTCTTTGTCTTCGTCACCATCTGAAACAACCCAAACACATACATCTACTCCTACACATGTACGTAAGTTGCGATACATACAAATAAACACAGACAGCTAAGTGGCATTTAGCATTGTGCTATGTCTAAAGCTAAAGACACTACTACTACCACAGAAATAAACATCAACAGCTGGGCTGAACCGAATCGAGCAGGCTACTTAACCGGCAAAATTGATGTTTCAGCAGCGGCTACAGAAGGGGCAACGGCTACTGGTCGACCTTGATAGAGCATCATCATCATTTTCTAACTTTGTCCCCACTTTTTCCTCACATTGGCGAGCAGGTAATTATTAGGCAACTACTGACACAGACAACTACACGTACGTCGTACCCAACTTCAAATGCGAAAAGAACTAAAAAGGGAGAGATAGAAGCCTGGTCGCAAATAGCTGTCGTAGGTTGTCTTAAAATACGTGCACATGTGATGGAATGCGTTCGCTTCGTAACGCTAGCTGCTCTTTTATCACCTGGACCCCTTACTTCCGCCTCCTATTCTTCTCGCTCGTTCCAGACAGAGAAAAGCAATCTCTTTCTCTCTCTCGGCTCATTTGACGCGCTGCTACTTTCATCTAGCATGTACATATGTACGCATGTTACCAACCCTGTACCCACCCGTACATATATGTGCATACGCCATATAGGTAGGTAGGTACCACATCAACTGTGTACTTTTGCGCTCCTGAAGTTTTATTTCGTTCGACGTTGTCCCTAACTGCTTCAGCGCAGTTCGACAATTTCCCAATTCCAGTCGGCACGTAACCATATAAAGCACTTTTGCTTTCGTCAGTCAGCCAGACCCGGCCTAAAGTTCCGAATATAGTTAGTGCCCAATAAGAGCCACCTAAAGGCTGCGAAAACTTCGCTGCAAAACACAAGCGTATTGCGCAAATAAGAACAGATTAACGCGGATTCTTGTCCATGCTTCACGTACTCCTACTGCGCATAAGTACGATGCAAACTGCGCAGCACGGGCAAAGTTTCGCAGCAAAACTCTCTCCGGACAGACTACTACCTACGTACGAGGGAGCGAAGCCGTGAGTCCAAGCAAAAGCACTTCAATAATTCCCCGCTCCCACCCGCCAAAAGACTCAATTTGAGGTCCGCACGCACGAAATTGCTCCATTTCACCCATGAATGCGTCAAAAATTGCACCCCACCAATCGACTACAAGCTATTAGCACCGACAAAGTTCTTCATTACTTTGCCGAGCTGAGCAGTCAGCCCATTGTAGGCAGTCCATTCGTTGGACCACTTTTTCCCCCAGCGCTCAGCAATGCAGTCTAGCTCTTAAACTCGCTCCCTTCCCTATCAGCACTTTGTCCTTTCAACTGCAGCCTCGTCGTTTCGCTCAAGACGGGACCAATTCCTCTCTTCACAATCACATCGTCATGCCTCTTCCCTTCTTGTGTTAAAATGTCGTGAAAATATGAAGTGCCGGTCCTGATCAATCGTCCCCCTCGGATTAAAATAGCATTGCATGCTTTCACGTAATGCACAAACGCAGCATGTACCACACAGACTCGCCAAATGAGTCTTTGAGGAGCCCTGGAAAGCTCAAGTACCACGAGTTCTTGAGGAACTAGGCTGCAACCCGTTCGTTCGTTCGGCCCTTTTTCAGACCGATAACGCCGCAAGCTTATGGCTCCACGGCTTTAGCAAGTTACTCTTGAAAGCGCCGCCTCTATCCGTTTTTCGACATTGGAGTAGAATACGGTATGTACGCACACGTACAGTTTAGTATCCGCACTCATGAAGGAAGTAATAAATAGGATTCTAGTTGATACCAAATGCGTGTGTGTGTATGCGACCTAAACGGCAATAACGACCGTATACTCCAACCAACTAGGAGCCTCAGTCGGAAGGAAGTAGAATAGAGGCCCGCAAAAAGCCTTAAATTCGCTTATTCTGTTTCACACATAGGGTACTTCGTGGTATCATTGGCACTACTGTACGTGCACGTACGTATACGCAACTCAATTCGTTAGCAGCAGTCTCCATTCAATCCTGAGGAAATTGATCTCATAATTGCCAATTTATTCTCTCCGCTTTCATCCGCTTCGAAAACTTAGTTTGCACAAGGAGCTATAAGTAGAGGAGACGTCACTCCCCCAAATATCGGGCGGAGGCAGTGTCCGGACGTACCCCTGATTTAGCTTCCGGTTTTCTCAGGTCCTTGGCATGCCATAGAGGCTAAATCAAGTCAAACTCTAATCATACATATACCCCAACTTTCTTCGATCTTTTCAATGGTGGGGTCGGCGTTAACCCATCCCCACTGGTATGGCCGAAAATGGCCATTTTTCAGCGTTTTGACAAAAGTGGGGTATTTTGCAGGCCTCGGCGCAACACACACAGAGCCAGCCAAATGCTGTCCTTCTCAAATTCCACCACCAAGGGTCCAAGCTTCGCACTGGTGGTGTTAACTCCTTCCCCACCACACTGGCAACCTGAGAAATTGATGAAAAACTGCCTTTTCACATGCATTTCTACCCAAATATGCCAACCTAGTGCAGTCAAGCAGAGAAAATTAAAGTACACTACCTTAGTATTATGCGTAGATTTCAAAAATGAAACTGGTTTTACCATTTTCCCACGTTTAAGGCCTGATAAACCCGATTTTTCATGTGTTTCGGAATGGAAACGTGCACTAAAAGCAATTTTTTGAAAATCAGGTATCCTGACCTAATTTTATGCGTAGATTTCAAAAATGACCTTAATTTTTAAATTCTTTCACTTTTAAGGCCTAATATGCCCAATTTTAGGCCAATTTTATGATCGATCGAGTAAAAAATCGGGCATATTAGGCCTTAAAAGTGGAAGAATTTAAAAATTAAGGTCATTTTTGAAATCTACGCATAAAATTAGGTCAGGGTACCTGATTTTCAAAAAATTTGCTTTTGGTACATTTTTCCATTTGAAACACATGAAAAATCGGGTTTATCAGGCCTTAAACATGGGATAATGGAAAAACCAGTTTCATTTTTGAAATCTACGCATAATACTAAGGTAGTGTACTTTAATTTTCTCTGCTTGACTGCACTAGGTTGGCATATTTGGGTAGAAATGCATGTGAAAAGGCAGTTTTTCATCAATTTCTCAGGTTGCCAGTGTGGTGGGGAAGGAGTTAACACCACCAGTGCGAAGCTTGGACCCTTGGTGGTGGAATTTGAGAAGGACAGCATTTGGCTGGCTCTGTGTGTGTTGCGCCGAGGCCTGCAAAATACCCCACTTTTGCCAAAACGCTGAAAAATGGCCATTTTCGGCCATACCAATTGGGGATGGGTTAACGCCGACCCCACCATTGAAAAGATCGAAGAAAGTTGGGGAATATGTATGATTAGAGTTTGACTTGATTTAGCCTCTATGGCATGCCAAGGACCTTAGAAAACCGGAAGCTAAATCAGGGGTACGTCCGGACACTGCCTCCGCCCGATATTTGGGGGAGTGACGTCTCCTCTACTTATAGCTCCTTGGTTTGCACATACATACTGCCGCATAGACAGAGAAAGAGCCGCCTATTATCTGACCAGAGAGAGTTACCGTAGTTCGCTAGGGAATATAGCCCGTGCTGCGCAGTTTACATGCACTCCAGCAAAATAGGAGTACGTAAAACATGGACAGAAATCCGCCATTTGTAAATCTATTTCACATAACACGACTTATGAATGGGCATTGCAAACTTTGGTGGTCAGCTTCCTAAGTCTAAGACCTAAGCTAAGACTTTCGCTATGAAACTCAAAGTCGTGTTGCGTAAAATAGGAAGACAAATGCGGATTTCTGTCCATGCTTCACGTACTCCTATTCTACAGGAGTACATGCGCTAAACTACACAAAACGACTGGAGTTCAATAGGAACTGTTAGTGGCCAGACTATAAAGCCCTTTCTTCCTCGCAGATAGATACAGGCTGTTTACTATGATATGCAACCTCTAAAATGCTTATAACTTCTGCTTAAGAGAGGAATTTCAACCAGGTTTTTTTTATTAGAAAATTGAAAATATGCCTGACAAGCATGCAAAATTTCATTAACGTACACGTACTATTAACGAAGAAACAAGCGACGCCTTTTCAGGTCCGATTTTTCGACGTGCCCGCCTCTGTCCTCCAGCACCTGTGCAGCCGTCTTCAAAACTGTGGAAAGACTCCTTTTCAAGCATGTTCATAGGGATGGCGGCACTGTTTCCTTTATGTTTTGGCATTGTAAGCTGCAAAAGATCCGAATGGATGCTTGAATGGAGCGGAACAGCACACCTCCTTGACGAGACGGATTGCTGTAGAATGGCTTGCGCTATTCGGCGTGTGCGTTGGAAACACAGTAGGTACGTAGACTTTACTTCTCCATACGCAATCTGCAGCAATTTCACGTCAGGAATAAAATGCAGAGTCGATACATAGAGCCGAGCATACATACACGTCGCGACGATAGGAAAAGGCTCGACTGACCCAAACGAAAACAGGTCACACGCACG
>JASAMW010005166.1:0-26015 GCA_030247985.1 Epsilonema sp. ZAB3_2
TGCTCGTTACGTAACGTTGCCCCCCGCTTTTAACGGAAATAATAATGTGATTGCAGAAGCGAAGCAAAAGCCGGAAGACGCATCCCTGCCTCACGCACTATGCTCACCTGCCTTCGGCGGAACGAAAACACAACATCACTCTAGCCTTGGACACACTGAGATATGTGCGTGCCTGCGTACTCACTGCATGTATGTATGCGCAACTCGTGTACGTACGTAGGAGAAGCAGTTGTTTTGTTGGTTGGTTTTCGAGGAAATGCAAAAGAAACCCCGACCTTTATTATACTTGAGCATTCGTATTGCTGTTTTCTGCTTGCAGAACGATTCACGCCATGGGTTATCATATGATGATGGACAAACCTCCGACACGATTACGACTTCTGCGGTCCCCTAACAAGTAAGTCGAGAGTACTTTTGTGTTTTTTGTACGTAGAGGTACCCGTCCTGTGAGATATCAACACATTTCATACGTAGCTGCTTTGTGAACGTTTACTAAACTGCTGTCCTAACATCATCGGCGTGGTTCGTTATAGTTTTGCTCAACCGAATGGCTACAAGCCGTCACACTATTCGAACTCGCGCGATGTGACACTGGATGAGAAGATGCTGGAGTTAGTGGATCAGCTGGCCCGTAACACCCACAACGTCTGGGCCAAGGAGAAAATCTCCAGAGGCTGGACATACGGCATTTACAGAAGATAATTAACTAAACTGTGTAAGTATGTCTGTTGTTACGTACTGTTCTGCAAATGCTTATAAATGTAAAGTATCTGTGCTCTACTTGAGTTGTAAATTCCAAGGAAGGAATGACTGGGTGTATTATACTGGTTAGGGCTTTATTCGCATACAGTACGCATCAGTGGGGCGCTACTGACCTGAACTTGGAATTCGCTCCGCATTGGGAGGCCTGACTATGCTTCAACATGCAAAATCACCGAGTTCGCTCCGAACTCGCTTCGTTTTTTGGAACATATATATCAACAACCGAGTTTGTAATTCGAAGTCGTGTGAGAGTCATTGACGTTCGTTTCGGATCAAAACAAAGTCATCATTCCAAACTCGGAGCGAACTCGCTCGGAGCAAACTGGGATCAAGCCTCCAGCGGGCCATTACCTAGATGGTCATGTGTTGTAGGATGCGGCGATCAAGCGGAGTCCGCATCTGGTGCCTTACGAGTTGGTGGATGCGAGGATCAAGCAGGCCAATAAGGATACGGCTAAGGAGACGGTGAAGACTCTGCTGCTACACGGGTAGATTTTCCAAGATCCGCCCGTGATAGAGAAAGATGAAGGTGAGTCAACGCGCAAGATTCATCATGTTACGTACGTGCATTTACAATTCACAGATTGGATCGTATTTTGAATATGTGTCCAATTCAGTCCTAATTTGGTTGGAGGCGAGGAGAGGTGGTATGTAATTTGTACATGTATGCACATATGTTTCATTCAGGTGCGACGAAAGAGTACGAAGCTCTTCAGATGACAACCAGAACGTACAGAGCTGAGAAAACCTATGCCGTTACAGCTGGCAAATGGTACAGAGTCAAGTGCATTGATTTTATGCTCTCAACTATTTGTACTTCTATGTACTGTACGTACGTACACAAATTGTACTTGCGTGTAATCGTACACTGTCTACTGCATGCTGTCTGTACATACCGTACGTACGTACAGTGCGTCACAGTTGTTTGCTCTTGAGGTATTTCGAGTTCGAAGTGCACACGAGCAGTTACATGAAAATTGGGCTGGTTGGACGTGCGGGGAGCTCTCCGGAGGCGGACCTGGGTTCGGACGAGATGTCCTTCGGCTTTGACGGATACCTGGTGCGCAAGTGGTTCCAGGGCAACGAGCCCTACGGGAAAGGCCTGGAAAGTCGGAGACGTCGTCGGCTGCTTCCTCGACCTCAACGATCGAGCCATCTGTAAGAAGGGAAGGGAAGGGGCATATACACGACTGGGGAATGATGGGTTTGAGTACAATGCTAGGAAGGTGGGCAAACGCTGTCAATCCAGTTACTTACACATTGGGGCGCCACAGACGTGAACTCCGAGTTCGGAGCCGCTGACTATGCTTCAACAAGTAAAATCTTGAGTTCGCTTCAAACTCGCTCCGTTTTTCGAAACCCGCGTGCGAACAGCCGAATTTGTAATTCGAAGACCTGTGAGCAATTGACGTTCGTTTCGGTTCAAAACAAAGTCATTCTATGCTCGGACCGAATTCGCTCTGAACTCGTGTGTAGCGCCCCAGTGTCGGCGCAGTAGGAAATGTAGTGTGGTAACACCTGGGGTAAACCCGGCCACCTACTACTGAATGGCCGGGTTTACCCCACGCTGCCCTATCTTGACACAGTCTTTCTTTTTTTTCATGTTTCACTTTGCTATAAGCATTTGGCTATACATGATATAATGGGGCGACACCCACACTATGGGTGAATTACTTTCAGTATCATTTTTTGGCTGAACTCGTGTGCTTGATGCTTCATTTAGCCTTCTCACTGAACGGCGAATTGTTGCTGGATCCGAGCGGGGCGGAGATGGCCTTCGACAATGTGCAAGTGGGCGAAGGCTTCGTGCCCGCCTTCACGTTGGCACCCGGCCAAAGGGCGAGGCTCAACTTCGGGCAAGACGCCAACTCCCTCAAATATTTCACCACTTGCGGCCTACAGGAAGGATACGAGCCATTCTGCGTGTAAGAGAGTGACAGATTCTTTCTTTCTCATTGATAAATACTGTGAGTAGCAATCAGCCTTTCGATGCCTTCCTTCGGTGTAGGACTAGTAGTAATACGTACGTACATAGTGGTTGCTATGTATGTACACGATAATACATGCACACACGTGCCAGTACTGTGCGTACTTTGAATTTGAATACCACTACTACTACTACTATACGTACGTACGTACCTACGTACATGTGCTGTGTACGTACCTACGTACGTACTATAGTATGGCTAGTCAGAGTTCGCAATGACATTCAAGGCGCGTTGCGTAAAATAGACTCACAAATGCGGATTTCTGTCCGTTCTTCGTGTCCTTCTATTTAGCAGAAGTAGGCTACATGCAAACTACACAGGACGACATGAGTGCCATAGCGAACTCTCTGGCCATACTTCTACTAAGAGCACTTTGTACGTGTACGTACGTTGTGTAAGTGTGGCGCTGCTGCAGGAACATGTATCGACAGATGCCGCTGTGGTTCAACAAGGGGCTGGCGCTGTTCGAGAGTCAGGCGGTGACGCCGGAGAACCCGATGGAAGTGGCGCGCATGCCGGCCAGCGCCCAGAATCCGCCCTGTCTGCGCATCACCCACAAGACAGCCGGACAGGTGGACAAAGTCCCGCTGGATTTCCTCCGTCTCAGCTTGCCGGTCAAGTGCAACCCCAATTTCGTCAAGAATAAGTGAGTCACGCAGGCTAAGGGTATTTTGGTTAGTGTGAAGGGTCGTTCACATTGGAAGGAGATGCTCTCGGCGTACGCCCGGCGTATCCATGGATATTGCTACATATTCCATGATATTCCATAGCTGTCCATGCCTTTGTATATGTCGAGCCATGGACAAGCCGAGCGTGCGTCCGGTGCATGTCTCTAAAGCTGATGAGGCATTTAGTACGTGCGGACGTACAGAATTAAGGTATATACAGTACTACTAACATGTGTAGGCCTACGTAGTGCATGTAGGAATTGAACTCTTCGCTATCCCTCCGCTACCAACCCACTACGACATTGCTTCCTTGTTTTGCAGAGATCGCTACGTGCTGCAAGCCACGCTGGAGCGCTTACACGCTGAACGCGAGGCGGAGCAGCCGTCGCCCATCTTAAAAACGTCGCCTCCTCCCTCCTTCAAGGATGCTGCAGCTGTGGACAAGAAGAAGCGTCTGGAGCTGTCGCCGCCGCCTCCTACTATCCAACTCCAAGTCTCCGTGGACGACCAGCAGCTACTGGAGCCGGGCCCATCCTCTATGAGGCAGGGTGGGGCGGGGCAAAGGCGGACGACGTTCGCTGACGCGGCAGCCGGCTTCAAGACGCAGAGCTTCGATGATCAGGATGTGGGCGCTGGAGCAGGCATACCGATAATCAATGAGCCACCGGCCTTGAGGTACAGTTAGTTGCATGTGCAACGTTCGCTGATGTACGTACGTAGCTATGCAATACTATATGTTACATGTGTTGATGTATGTATGCGCTGTGGGAGGGAATGGAGATCTACTTCACGGCAGATGGCTGGCTTTAGACTTACTTCTCTTTTGAAATGGAATGTGATTGACTACTCTTGATTTTTGCTAACCTATGAACTAACATCATTATGTATGTTTGTAGGTGAACGTACGTACGAAATTACGTAACAACGTAACGTACTAACTCTCATAATTCTAACCGTTGGTTGGTATGCCTTCATGATCCTCTACAATTACTAACTAACACCTCACACCACCTTGCAGCCAACGACGACGTCTGGCCGTTCTGCGCGAGTTCGGTATGCTGCTATACGACGACTCAGTCTTAGCCGTCCTTCCCCTCGAAGATCGGTCTCGGTCTCAAAGAACAACGGCTCAATGGTGCGCAGAATGCCGTCTTAATCATCAGCAACTGCACCAGTGCCATTCCACCACCCGACAACAGCAGGAACGGATCATTAGAGAAAAAATGTGCCACCGGAGGGAGGCTAGAAACAATGGAACGGGGCGGCAGGAACGGATAACCTGAGGAAGAGTGTGCCATCAGAGGGAGGTAGTGGAAAATGGAAGAATGGGCGGCAAGAAGGGTAACCGGAGGAAGAGTGTGCCACCAGAGGGAGGCAGTGGAGAATGCAGGAGTAGAAGGGCGGCAAGAAGGAATGACCCTGGGAAGAGTGTGTCAGCAGCGGAGAGCTGATGAATGGGAGAGTGTGCAGAGAGCGAGGACGTATGCATGCAACAACGACGACAACGACTGGAGTGTACATTGCCGAGGAACGCCTGCTGGTTTGCAGTGATGTCAGTCAGGCTGGGGTATGTATGCATGTACGGATGTACGTATACTAACACACTAAAATGGTACTATAACAAAGTTTGTAAAACTTACCGTTCGTCTGCATGGCATGGTTGACATGATCAAGATGCACACGATGATGTTACAAGCACCAAGCACGCCCCCACAAGTTTATGATGTAAAGTCTGTCTGTGTATCATACACACAAGTAGCGCCTTTATGTAAGAACTGAAGCGCCCAACCCCAAAGTCATATTCCTCACTTTCCGCCCTCCGTATGAACTTTGTGAAGCGTTCGCCCCTTACTTCACTGATTTTATCACCTTATCATAACGCCTCATCCTTCTGGGCTAGTTCCATTTCCAGCTTGACGCCTTCCTTTTCCGCCTCCTCCTCTTCCTCGCAAACCTGGTCTTGGCGTCGCAATCTTGACATTTTCCGCAGTTTGCCTAAAGAAGGAAAAGTATTGGGCATTGGGTTTTCGCTATCGCAGGGTGCGCTTTTGTTGCGCAAGCTATTTGTAGTCCACGCAGACTGACATGTACTGTACGGTTTGTGCCTGTTTCATAACCCTGGTTTTTACTTGACGGCGTTTACAGTCTTAGAGCTTACACATTTTTTCCTACTGTTGCATACTTTTTCCCGATCCTCCGGTTCTTGTCCGCGTTCCGGTTCGTGTTCGAGTTCGTCTCGTTGTCGTAATCATGGCAAGACGTAGCGCGTCCACCTCTCCATTGATGACCTCAGGATCGTTGGTGGGATAGCAACAGTTTGCTCGTTCGTAGCGGCCATAGATGAAGGGGTTGATGAGACTGTTGAGGACGACGAGAGCGAAGAGAAAGTGCAGCGTCTCCCTGTGGATCAGGTATGAAGCGGGGTGCAGGATTTCCCACCAGGCCAGCGTGTTGTAGGGCAGCCAGCATAGGACGTAGAAGGAGAGGATGGTGATGGTGATGCGAAGGGCGGCGTTTCGCGTTTGCTGACGCCGCCGAAGAATCTTGCTGGCTGTGGAATGGACACTGTGGTGACCAGTGGTCATTGTTGTGGATGTGCTGGAGGGGCAGCTGGGACTGGGAAGATTCTGCAACTGGGGCAGCTGCAGATTGGCGGATTGTTTCTCTGTGGTCAAATTGAGTTGGGTCGGTCGGTTTGCACTCGCGCTACCGCCGCCAGTGGCGGCCGCTGCTGACGCGTTCAGCTGATTGGTTTTGCTGTTGGATCGGTAGCGTTTGGAGAAGCGGAAGTAGTAGTTGGAGCGGAAGAGGGACTTCAAGATGATACCATAGGCTGCGATCAGCAGGCTCAGCGGGATCCAAAATAACGCCATCAGGCTGTAGATGGCATAGGACTTCTCCGCCACCAAATCCATGGTCGTATGGGTGCCCAGAAATTTCTTCTTGGACCACATCGTCATGCATTGCTGAAATCGTTCTGGTCTCGTTGTAGTGTCTGGTAATTTGTGCGCATACACAGTCCATATGAATAGTTGGGGAAGCGCTACAAGAATGGCCACTATCCACACAGCAGCCAGTCCAGAGATCAACTTCTTGCTGACTGTGGCGCTGGCTTTCAGTGGCTTCATGATGGAGTGGGCCCTGTCCATGGCTATGCATACAATAATGTTACTTGATGCGGATAAGCACATGGCTTCCAGGAATCGCATGAGCTTGCACAAGAACTCTCCGCCTTCCCAGCTGTAGCTGATGAGCCAGCAGACACGACCGAAGCAGAAAAATACGATCACGGCCAGATCAGTCAGGTTCATGTGCACATGCAGGAGGAAAATGCGGTTTCCGCTACCCGCCGAAGCTTTGTAGAAGTAGACCAGACGATATAGGGTGATCACATTGAGTGGTAAGCCCACCATGAAGCAGAAGAAGTAGTAGACCAGCTCGATGTAATCGGACATGAGGTGGTTGTTTTCACCTTGCAGAATTTCAATTTCTCCATTGGCAACGGACATTTTTTGGGTCGCGTTGGCCTTCCAATTACTTATCATTGCTTGACGAATAGACCACTGAAAGGGCAGTACTGTTGTTGTATTGATTGATGATTTTTGCTTCTCAGCAGTGGTGGTTCACCGTCAGATTTCTTTCTCGTATCTACTGGTCAGGTGACACACTGGATGAAGGTTGGTGGCGTGAAAACAAACTTTGAACAGCGCTCTTTTGTTCTTGGGAAAATAATAGCCTTGCTACAGGTGCCACTGATGTACCCATACATTAGGCACACTGACATGTAACGCAATCGAATGCGTTAGCTGAAACTTCTTTATCAGATTGATAAGACGCATGTGATTAGTCGCTTTGTTTGCGCACTGATGTAAGTAAGGACAGGAGACGGTCTGTATGGTGCTGTGTCAAATATCATGCTGATTCTGTGAGACGAATATTAGCATCAGCGATGAAGGTTACGTCGTACGTTCAGTACATCGTTATCCTGCTATGCTAAGAATAATCGTATGGAAAATTTCCGCTGGCCTAATTGCTTATTAGGAAGCATGTAGTGCTTCTGTAAGTAGTCAGATCCCCACGTTTGCTAGTACTCGAAAAAGCAAAAACAAGCGACGAAAACAAAATGAACTAACGAATGAGTATTGTCTCATGCATTCTTTGCCACACACCATACATAGACCACTCCACATTAGATGCATGGCTTACAGTTGCATAATATTTACTACCGCACTAAATAGGTTTCATGCAAGTTCAGAGTGTTTCCAGTGCGATTGTCAATCAGTATGTGTGCATGGTAGGTTATAGTATGCCAGCTCGATTGCATCAACTGTGTAAGTGTTCCATATATGAGCACATGCTATTTCCCATGCTGTGTTGTGTCAATTCAGATCTTCGTCCAGCTTGACCCAGTTGAACAAGGACGACGGACTGCTATTGGCTGAGGCGCGTCCCGCCTCCTCCGCCAATAATCGCAAGCCCTTCCGCATGTTCCAGTCCTTGGGTCAGAAAGTACGCGACGCCAGTCTCAATAGACAGAAGAAGCATCAGGTACTGTTTGTTTGTTGTTTGTTTGACTGTTTGTTCTGTTAGTTGTGAAATGTCTATGCGTGCGTACTATGCTGTGGTGACACAACCTGTGGCGATGAGCTTGTGGCCGGTTCGTGGCCTGTGGCGATGAGGTTCTTGAAGTGGATGAAATTTCTACATACATACGGCCACTTTTGGATAAGAAAGTGATAGCCTATTTTTCATTCATTTCATATACCGTATTTTTGGGTGTATATCCCCCTATTGTATATCCCCCTAGTGTATAACCCCCATTGGCAAAACATAAATTTTGTCCAGTGTATATCCCCCCTGGTGTATAACCCCCCATGTACTGTAAGGTACCTGACCTACCTATGTAGCTGGTCCTATGCTAGCTATAGCTACTCCTACACCCTGCTGCTATGCCTATAAGCTGAGCTGAGCATGTCTTGTACTAGAATAACGCTGTTTTAACCGCGATTATGCCCTAAAACACATACTTTTGACCTCAAAAACATGCCTCTACACGCCTCTGATAAACATAAATTTTGTCCTATGTATATCCCCACCCATTGTATATCCCCCCCCCCCCCCTAGTGTATAACCCCCATTGGACCTCTCAATTTTTGTATACCCCCATGGGGCTATACACCCAAAAATACGGTAAAGTGGGGCTTTCAATCTCACCATACTAGATGGCCCCTACCGAGTTCATATCTGGAACATAACATTTATTCGGTCGAATCTACACTAGTTACGTATGTACGGACACGTATTTATTGGTGTCTAGGAAGAGAAGATAGCGGCTGCAGCAGCGGCTGCCGCTGCAGCTGTGGGCGTGGAGGGCGCGGCTGCGTCTCCGAAAACGAGAGCCAAAAGCGTGGACGCCGGCCTCTTCAAGAAGGAGTCCAAGAAACTGAAGGCCGCTGCTGCACCCGGAGCCGCCGAGGAGACGCCGAGTACGTTTGTAAAACTTTACAGAGTTGGCAATTACGTACATGATGAAGAAATTTGGGCGAAAATCGATATCCTCTCGGCCGTTGTCCATCACTTGCATATTCTCGTTACTACGCTGAGCGCTACTAAAACTTTTCGGTCGCCGATCTTTTCCACAGATCACGCAATTAGTAGTAGCGCACATAGGGTAAGTACGTTGGTCAAAATTGAGCGTGCGTGCATAGTACGTACGGTTATGGGCTGGGCACATTGTAGCCCTACCACTAACGAATTCAGAAGCAAATTTATGGCAAAATAAACAACACCATCCGATCCGCCGCCTCGAGTTCCATATAGTTACCTATTTTCCTTGGACAAATTCCACTTCCTTGGTTCTGTGTGGCGCCGGCCGTTTCGTCGACACAGTTTGCACGTGGACAACTATATTCAGCTGGGCGAAAAATGAGGGAGCAAGAGGATGAGTGCCAAATTTATGTTGCAATAGAGCGCGGAAGCATGGAAAAAGGCAAAATAGTTGATCTACAGACGCAGCAGGTGATAAGGAGAACTCAAAAGCAAGTTATATAGGGCGCCACAGGCCTACCACGTACAAAATTTTCCAGGGCAAGGCTGCCCCTCCTTCTATTTCAACGGCACTATGCCCAACAGGTAGCCACAAGGGTCGGCCATAAGAATTTACGAGGGCAGGCGTGCCCTTTCATTCCCACAGGTTCTACGTTCGATCTTGTGCCAGTGGGCTGAATAGGCCTAAACCGCAAATTTGATTCTATCTCTAGAAAAACAGCAAATTCGCGCAGAAAAAAGGAGGCCAGGATGTGGCATTTTTTACGTAGATTCTGAAAATAAAAATCCTTTTTCAATTTGGCCACTTCCTTGCCGAGTTATTGAGTTCCGCAGAAATTCCTGATTTTTCGCCTTTTTCTTCTTTTTATTATGGCGCGTCGGCAGGAGTCGGCCGAGCAGGCACGTACTCCTCGACTGCCGCCGTGGTAACGCTACACATTGCAAAGAAATTTGAAGGAACCATTTCCTGTTCTCATAGATAAGAAATATGACGTAGTTTGTGGCCTCGCACAAAGTGACCACGACCAAGATTAGAAAGGCGACCACTAAGTTTCGTGCGTAGTCCAATCGATAGAGGGCCACGCCTACTGCCAACTCTGTAAAGTTAGACAATATATGCATGTGTGTGTACAGTTTGTACAGTACCATTTATTCGTCATTTTGTTTCGGGTAGAGCGCATACGTAATACGTTACATACTGCAGTAATTCGCGGGCCAATTTTTAGGTCCGGGTAAGAAGCGTCGGAAGAGTGCTCGACCACCGAGAGACGACAAGAAGTCCATGCCAACCGAAGACGACACTTGGGAAATGCAGCAGATGCTGGATCAGGTATCGGTATCGTACGTACGTACGCCACATTTTCTCCGATATTGCTCACGCGGAAATCTATGGCTTTCCCGCCATCAGGAGAAAATAATTTCCATGCGAGCACTGAGGACAGCTATAATAACAAGATGTTATCTTGCTTATGTTTATGTTCTTAGATCGACGAATATTACTATGGTCTCCGAATTTTCCCCGGTCAGGATCCGGCGAACGTGTGGGTGGGCTGGGTGACGCCGCAGTTCCACTTTCACGGCACACAGTTCACGGACACGGAAGACGTTCGCCAAGTGAAGTACCAGGAGAAGGACAGCCGCGGCGTCAACCTGGAAACGTGAGGTTTCATTCGAGAATTTATTTATATTGGTGGATGGAAGCGAAACACGACACGACCGTGGACCTCGACATTGAAATACTTGATAAAAGGCTGATAGAACTAGCTGGCTGACATATTGCGTGTGTTCGGAAAAATTTGGGTTCGACCCGTATGACGTATCTGCATCTTTGATTTTCCTTCAGCGTGGAATACAAAAGCTGCTACGTCATAAACGCTCAAGATTTGCTCAAAGCAGTAGCTGATCAGAGCACGAACACCAAAGTTTCTGGCCTGATGATTGGTTGCTTGGTGGATATTTCGACCGGGGAACTATCATTCTTGGCCAGCGGAAAACATACAGGATACCGATTCAGCGTATGCTGCAGTGCACCAATATTATTGTCGGATTTTACCCGCGATAAACTGATGTGTGGTGATTTTCAGGTGGAACCGAACACTATGCTGTATCCGGCAGCTTTTGTCATCCCGACTAGCAAGGAAGTCATGCAGTTCGAGTTGGGAAGAATGAAGGTGACAAAGTGTGAACTTGACGTAGAAACTTCAAACACAGCTTACTTTGTCCAGGATTGTTCGTACGTACGTACAGCAGTACCGTATTTTTGGGTGTATAACCCCCATTGGCAAAACATAAATTTTGTCCTTTGTATATCCCCCCTGGTGTATAACCCCCCATGTACTGGAAGGTACCTAACCTACCTATGTAAGCTGGTCATAAGCTAACTATAGCTACTCCTACACCAAGCTACTATGCCTATAAGCTTAGCTGAGCATATCTTGTACTAGAATAACCCTGTTTTGACCGCGATTATGCCCTAAAACACGTACTTTTGACCTAAAAAACATGCCTCTACACACCTCTCACAAACAAAAATTTTGTCCCATGTATATCCCCCCAGTGTATGTCCCCCCCCCCCCCAGTGTATAACCCCCCATCAGACCTCTCGATTTTTGCATAGCCCCATGGGGCTATACACCATGGGGCTATACACCCAAAAAGCCCCATGGGGCTATACACCATGGGGCTATACACCCAAAAATACGGTATATCAAGTAGAGTAGTGCGCGTTTGTTGCAGTACACGCTCCCGCTGTCCTCGGCCATATTCAAAGGCGTGAACAAGAGCCTGACGCCAATTTGTCCGCCTCGTCTCAAGGTCCAGATTCAGCGTCCTTTCCACTGGGCTCGCGTGCCTAACGCCACCTTACGCACTACTTCGCTGAAGGTACGTATTGATAGATACGTACGTAGAATAGCCTATTGAGCAGGTGGCAGGAGAATGCATACATATGTGGCCACTGTGGCCCAAATTGCCCCTGGCCAACCAACTTATGATTTCTGTTCTATTTACTGGTCATGCTCTGTATAGTTGTCGGACATTCGCGGTTGGTCGGTGCTGTGCAACGATCCGGTGTCGATGATGGCCGTATGGATTCCCGAGAACGACCGATGCATGGACGTGTTGGAGATGATCGAGTCTGCGGATTTGCTCTGCTTCCACCAGCAGACTCTGCAGCTCTACTGCAAGCTCTGCACGTTGGGCAACCAGCGAGTGGCGCACACACTGTGCAGTCACGTAGATGAGGAACAGCTCATGTACTCCATCAAGAATCACTGTACGTAACATGTGGTACTATACTTAAAATTATTGCACAATGTAAAGTAGATGAAGGCGTCATGTACAGGGTGTTCCCAACAGAGTTGACTTTGGTTTGATTGTCGATTGCAATGCAAGTAGATGTCCGTACGTCCGGCGTGTCTAGGAGTACATGGCACCACAAACGACCATGTACTCCTATATACGTCGGACGTACGGATGTGCGGACGTATGGTGATCGCGGCATCAGTTCTCGTTACGAATCGTGTGCTTGAGCTTGAGAATGCGTTGTAGATATGTCCGGCCCGTTGCGCCAAGGATTTCATAATCTCTTGATCGCTGTACATCTCAAAACGCATGCGGATGCCAGGTAGACGTTTGTCCTCGTGTAGCTGCGGCTGTATGATGTGCTGGAGTGGAATACCAGGAATTTGTAATGTTATCCTTTCTTTCAGGAAGAATACGACGGGTGAGTATATCGTGCCGTTGACAGCGGAGTTGCAGCGCAAGAATGTGTTCAGCGAGGACGCGGAGGATCGATTTCCGCCCGTTCTCGGACAAGAACTCTCCATTCGACCCGTCATGCATATCGACCAAGTCAAGCTGCAGTAAGAATTCATACTTGTGCATGTGTTTGCGGTCAAAGGCGGCTTTTTTATGCGTATCTGTCTGTGTCTACCCTGTCTGCGTTTTGTCAGCAGCAGTCTGGAATTACAAGGGAAAGGGGAATTGATGCTCGTATTCTTCCATAACTGGTACCAAGAACTAATAACCCAACATGAAAATGAAGACTCTTTTTTTGATGTTCGTCTTTCGCGGGTGTTGGGGTTATCATCAGTTCTTGGTAATACAGACAGACTTTGGGCCTGGGGGTGAGGGGGTATGATATCTTGAACGCTTCCCCACCCATCCCCCTCTCTCTATCTCTGATTCTGGTTTCTGCTCTTTGAATATTTCAGTATCGAGCGCAAAGAGGAGAAACATCTGCTGCCCCCGGTCTTCGACTTTTCGGAGCTGAAAAACCACGTGATGGAAGCGCTAGAGGACGGCACCTGTCGAGTCGTCATGAACTGCCGAGATTTGATCGGAGGAAATAACCTGAGTCACTTCGAGTAAGAATCTACGCATTACTTGCATCGTACGTATGAAGAAGTGTTGAAAGAATTTTATTGCAATGGATTCTTGCTCATGAATCGATCAAAAACGAATTGTTCCCACATAATATTTCAAGTTTTACAAGGAGAAAAGGCAGATGATGGGAGTTTGTTATTATGAATTCTTGATCAGGTAGCTATTGTCTTGTATTGCAGACCGCTGTTGAAATTATTCGACCAGCTACTGGTGATTGGCTTGTGCACAGACGACGACATACGCCAGTTCCTCATGCTCATTTGTCCTGCGGATTTTGACGCAACATACAGGCCAGGTGTGAAACGCATATTTTGCACATCCGTACACTGTACGTAAAAGCTAACTCTTTTGGGAAGTGCAGTTCGTAGGCAATTCAGTACACTACACACTACCTTGGCCTCTTTTACGACTACATACACTTTCAAAGGTTGCGTACAATATATTATCGTTTGTACCGAGGTAAGTGTACTGCGTATTTCTTTCTATGCTTTCGTATGTAGGTACAACGCAGAAGGGACTGATCGAAGTGGAGCTGGCGGAAGGGGCCAAGCTTCAACTGTGCAGCATTCTCAATCACCTCTGCCATATTCAGTTGAGACACAGAGTGGAGTCACTGGTGGCCTTTGCTGAAGGATTTGTAGGAGAGGCTCAACAGGTATAGGCCTACCAACTTCGTATCAGTCCCACAAATGTACCTGCGTTATGGGACAGTGCACAGGTGAGGCTTATGTATTGTAGGATCAGAAGAAAAGATACAAAGACATCAAGCAAAGCGACTTGCCACCAGCAGAAACGGCGAGAAAAACCAGGGAATTTAGGTGTCCTCCTAAGGAGCAGGTATGTAGTCGGTACGTACATAAACTCTTCTCTTGCACTGCAGTATGCTACATGTACTGCTATGGTGCACCTTTTGTATGTGTGTGACTGTGCTTGGATGCTTCATGTGTATTGTACGTGTGTCTAGATGGTGCACCTGTTGAACTTCAAGAACGCGGAAGGAGCCGTGTTGGATGAGGAAGGCGAAGTGGAAGCTTGTCCTCTGGTGGACAGCTTACAGATTCAGTTGAAGGATTTTCACGCCGCCATGACCGCCAAGGTGTGTATGTATGCAGTATTTTGTTGTGTGGAGCGAATGCATGTGGGCCTGTGGGGCTATGCACTGCGCTCCTTGTCTTGCCTTTCTTTCAACAAATGCGAGGCTTTCTCCATTCATTCGAATGTTCTGCCAACTGTTACCGAATTTATTCCCCTCCTTCCTTACCAAACTCATCTATCTACCACATGATTGATTGATTGTTTCATTCATTGATTCCTCTCTTTCTGTGTCTAGGTGGGCTGCAAGCCAGCGGAAGAGGGAGGGACGGAGGCAACGGAGGTTGAGCAGTTGCTCAAGAGTATGGAGGAAGATGTGAGCTGGGTGGACAAGCTGGCCGGTTTCGTGGTTCGAGTCCCGCCTGCCCCGCCTCCCCCGGACGACTCAGCTAACAGAAGAGGATTGCGTAAGCGAACAGAAGAACCCTTTTCTTTCGCTATTCTCTACCTGAGTAATTGATCCAGGGTGGTCGTATGGTGGCCCCTTCTGTTTCAATCAATGCAATTGGCTACTCAACGCATTCATGCATGGCCAGGTGTTGAACTGGATAAGGTCTTGATAGGTGTTGATTGATGATTGCAGAAGCCTTTCGAAAGATGATCATCAACTATCTGGGTCGATGGTGCCGGGAAAGTTTCATAGAGAGCACTGATTTGGTTCGAGAAATGTTCGCCTTGCTCTTGCGACAGTACAACGGCATCTCAGAGGTAAAACACCTTGGACGTAATACCGAAGCGGATACGTACCGCAAGTTTGTGCTGTAGAACAAAACAGCGTGTACGAACCCAGTGAGGAGGTGTACAAGAGGGGAAGTTTAATAGTGTCGTGACGGCTTGACGGGACGTGCGCTAATAGTGGCGTTTGTAGAGTTCGACTCTCACACTGTCCTTCCCAAATTTTCAGGCTTTCTGTACCGTAGCGACTTTCACCTGTAGGGAATATTGATAGTGTTGTTGGTTTCAGTTGATGACTGCCATCGAAAACACCTACGTCATACATCAGCGCAATATTCCGGACATCGAAGGCTTCATCTACTATCTCAACCACGTGCGTGGCTTACTCTCTGTCCAGTTTGAGCACGTGGAAGAGGAAATTCTGAAGAACAGTTTGTGGTAGGCCTACGCACATACAGTACATATGTACAACTTTACTCGCATGCTGCAGTCCATCTTCAATGCTGTTGCTGGCTGTATCTGATCCAATGCTTTGTCTACGCACACAAATAGGCACCTGATCAACAACAAGGTGTTCTTTCAACACCCGGATCTGATGCGTACACTGCGCATACACGAGAATGTGATGACGGTGATGATGAACATTTTGGGGAATCAGGCGACGTTTGAAGAGGGATCCGAAGAAGCCGGAATAGAACAGAAAGAGCCAAAAGTGAGCCAACAACTCCAATTTCTTCTGTACGTACACTTCTTTATTTTCTTGGTCGCCAAATAAAATGTAAAGAGTGATGATTACCCACCTCTGCGCACTCCAACCTTGTACTGAGGAAGGCCGACCCTACTCTCTTGACGGACGTCTTGAATTAGCCATTAGGCCTACCGCAGGATAGCGCCTTGCGTGTTTAGGACACGTCTGACCTGGTGGTATCCTGCTGCAAGTTCCTCTGCTACTTTTGTCGCTCTTCGCGCCAGAACCAGAAAGCCATGTTTGAACATCTGTCTTTCCTGCTGGACAACGCCACGATGCTGCTGGCGCGAGTGAGTCTGAGAGGAAGCGTGCCGTTGGACGTGGCCTACTTCAGCTTCATGGACAACAACGAGCTGGCGTTGGCCCTGAAAGACGACGAGCTGGAGAAAGTTGCCATCTTCCTGTCCAGATGTGGATTGCAGGTACTACACTATGCGTGAACTGGTAAGATTGATGTTTCGTTCGAAGATGGTTTTCTGCTGACTTGGCGAGTAAATAGGTTTGACGTGCGAGCGCGAGGCTGGGTGTGCAGTCGACCTTTTTTTTGGTCACCCCGTGGAGTTGATGTTTCATTGGTTCTTCAGCCGAACTCGGAGCTGACTGCCAAGGGCTACCCGGACATTGGATGGGATCCGGTGGAGGGCGAGCGCTACGTGGACTTTCTGCGCTTCTGCGTCTGGGTGAACGGCGAGAGTGTGGAGGAGAACGCCAACCTGGTCATCCGCCTGCTGATCAGACGACCGGAGTGTCTGGGTCCGGCGCTCAGGGGCGAGGGACAGGGCATCTACCGCGCCTTCAAGGAGGCCATCAGCATGTCGGAGTTCATCTTCGCGCGACAACAGGGACGCCCCATCGAGGTGGCGGGCGGCGTCTATCTGGGAGAGGATAACCAGCTGTAAGTGTATGCTATGATGGTCATGTCACTAAGAGTTCGGCTATGGAACCTCTAGTAGTCGTGTTGCGTAAAACAGATACATAAATTGCGGATTTCTGTCCGTGCTTCGTGTACTCCTATTTTGCAGAAGTACGTGCAAACTACGCAGGGCGACTTGAATCCCATAGCGAACTCTATCTAAGGCCAGACTATAACAGAGTAGGATTCACGTACAGTACGTGTGTCACATAGTGGGTACGTACACATATACTGTATGGTTTGTATTAAGAATTATAGTCTGTCCAGAATAAGTTGGCAGTTGAACTTGCACGCCGTCCCGCTACTGTCTTCTCAGCTGCGCACAGCACACCGGAGCACCGATAAAAAAAAGAAAAGAAATAAGAAAGAACAGCACAAGCAAAGCGGAACAGAAGGAAGTGCGGAGGAAGGATTAGGGACACCCACCAAAGAATTGGGTTGAAAGGGAAAAATCACGCAGATATCATGTTTATAACTTGACACAGAAAAAGAGGTGGGAATACAATGGGTTTCAGCTAATTTTAGGCCTTCTCTGAAACCATACGTATGTACGTACGTACTACATCTGCTGCGCGGTTATGGCGATCGCAAAACGAGAAACGCAAAACTCACAAGTGGAACTGCCAACTTATTCTGGACAGACTATAGTTTCGTGGAGCCACGGATACACACGTATTTTGGGCTATGGCCAACGAGAGTTAGCTGTGGGTGTGGGCCGTTCCAGCGAACAGCATGAAAGCACATGAGACACGGACAAAAGCCGTGCTTGAATTTTTCTTTGAATCGATTCCTATTTTTCGCAACGCGAGCAAACTTCCGTGGGCAAATCTGCACTTCCTTTCCCTTCCCTACAATACCGGCTTAGCTTTGCAGTATGTACGTACCCAACCCACCTGTGTTAACTATTGTATGCGTATACGTTCGTTCACAGGTCGGAGTACCCGAGTCAAGAGGAGGAAGGCGAAGACTACATCGATCTGGGCAACGCCATCCTCCAGTTCTACTCCAGTCTGGTGGATCTGTTGGGGAAATGCGCCCCGGACCCGGCAACCATCAGCGCCGGAAAGGGCGAGTCCTTGCGCGCTCGAGCCATTCTCAAATCGCTCATCAGCTTGGATGACCTGGAGACCATTTTGTCCCTCCGATTCACCATACCCAACATACACACGTTGAAGGACGATGGTAAGTTGTTTCTTACACCGTTGCGCGCTCGCTGGAATGATACTACTGGGCGTAGCGTAATATCCGGCACATTGGGTATCATGGGATAAACCCGGGTCGGCTTTATTCGTGGGGTAATTCCGGCCACTTTCGTAGAAGGAACCGCCTTCACTACTAGACGTGGCCGGGTTTGCTTACGCCACAGTCAGTATCCTACTGCTTAGCTTTTCTCAACCAATGACATAGATGGGCAGACGTGTCTGGAGGTGTCCAAAAAGACACCGCTCCCAGGGGGCATGTCGTCATGTCGTAGCCTGCTTTGCGGGCATGTCGTAAAATTTTTTGGGGTAGTCCATAGTGGGAAGAAATTTTTTTGTAGGTGTGTGCAGAAGAGAAAAAAATTTTTGGGGTGCATGCAGGAGGAAGAGAGCAAGAATTTGGGTGAGCAGTTGAACGGGAGGCCTCTCTTTCTGAATGGGAACCATGTGTAGGTTGAGCATTGATGTGAATGGGAACCACATGTAGGTTGATCATTGACATTGTGAACACAGTTTAGTCAATGTGCAAAGTAAAGAAAAAGAAACAAGTTTTCATTTGCCAGTATGAGAGCAGAATGGATGTGACTGCACTGAAATTGGCCAATCGATGTTCTTACTATGGTGTTGCAGAGTTGGCAGTAAAGTACCGAGCCTTCTGCACTTCTAAGCAATGTCTGCAAAACCTACACAAGGAGCACATCACACACAAGGTCAATTCTCTTCCTTTCAACCCAACACTGCTGCAACAGCTGGCTCGTCATCTCAAAGGGAATGATCACAGTGATGATGGCACACACAACCCTAAAGTTAAAGAAAAAGAATCAATGCCAAGCAACAATCGTGGCAATGTTTGGTGCAACATTTGTACCTTTATCATCCAAAATTTGGCAAGACAAACTGGAAGAGATCATGAAGTTCATGCTGATTGCTGATCATGAAGAACAGCAAGAAACCATTGAGAGTAAATGTGCTAACAGTTACCTTCAGACAGTTCTCTTTGTGAGGATATGTTGAAAACACTGAGCAAGTTCATTGCTAGAAGTATGACGTGACCTCATAATCATGCAAAGAATATTTGCACATCTCACCTTTGATTCTGCTGCAGCTAGGTCATGCACCATGTCCACCATACCCTTCCAGGAATCAGGATAAGAATACTTACCTCATCTCATCTTTCGTTTCTTGTTTAGAACATGCTTAGAATAGGATGATCCATACCATTATTATGCAGCCATTGCAGCCTATGTATGTTTGCTTGGAGCGTTAGCATTGGTGTTGCTTGAATGTGTCATGTATTATAAAAGTTTTTTTAGTGTACCAACTTTTTGGAGACCACTTTAAATAGAGGTTTTAAAGGTACCTTTAAAAAAATTTTTCGGCTGGGGGCTGCCCGCCCCCAGACCCCCGGTTTGGCTCGCCTGCGGCGAGCCGGCCATGTCGTACCATATCGTACCTCACCCCAACCCTAGGACACCGAGCTCCGAAGGTCTGCCCATCTATGACCAATGAAGTGAGGTATGGTTGATGTGTGCAGAGATGAGCATGCCGCCCGGTCTTATCCCGTCTCACAAACAATGCGCTCTTCTCTTTTTGGATCGGGTGTACGGCATTGATACACAGGAGATGTTCTTTCGACTGCTGGAGACCAGCTTCTTGCCTGACTTGAGGGCCGCTACAATGATGGACTCGGTAAGTAAATGTAAGAGGCGTGCTGGGGTATATGTACGTACACGCATTCTGTTGCATGTATAGTACACTACTTAGTACATACACGGTATGCGTGCAATACAGCAGAGAACAGTCGAAACGACTTTATTGTACTCCATCTGGCAGCTGTATTAGGTGGTCTGACGTTACTCCTGGATAGCACATGATTTCTTAGTTTTGTCAATCATGAGCCATTATATTTATTCCATGTTCAGACGTATTTCTTCCTCACTTATAGCTAACTGCAAGGATGTTATCTGACCTTTTTTCCAGCCGAAGGCTGCCGAGTGCGACATCGCGCTGGCGTTGAATCGCTACCTGTGCAACGCGGTGCTTCCGTTGCTCACGAATCACGCCGCGTTTTTCGCGGACGCGGAGCACCAATCGGCCCTGTTGGACGCCACGCTGAGCACGGTGTACAAGATGAACCGGCTGAAAGTGCTGACCAATAACCAGCGAACGGCCGTCTCCGACTTTCTGGTGGCCATCACCCGAGAGCTCCACCCTGGCATGATGGTGAAGCTCCTGAGGAAGGTCACCACCGACATTCAGACCCTGAATCAGAGCGCCGTGGTGCCACTGAGAGTAATAACTGGGGGCTAATAGTTTGGGTGTGGTAGAGGGTGATATTAGGAGCTCCTTGATAAGCTTTCGCTCAATCTTTGCAAGTTTGACCTTGATATCAGTTATTCAGGATGGCTCACAATTCTTTGCCTTTGCGCTCGCTTTTCTATTTAGGAAGATAGTCCGGACACTGGACAGGACAATTTGATCACCCTAAACACCCTGTTTGATTTCTTTTGATCACCCCTAAACTAGAGGCAGAGAGCGGCGGTCAATTTTTTTGGCAACTTTCCATCCGCTCTGTTCTTCTTCCAGATCATGACGCTGCACTACGAGCGCTGCGGGAAGTACTACGGCAGCGGGAACAACTACGGGCAGGCGTCGGAGACGGAGAAGCGGCTGAGCATGATCCTGTTCTCGGCCATCTTCGACTCGCTCGGCAGCAAGCCGTACGACCCGGATCTGTTCGGTCGGGCGCTGCCCTGTCTCACGGCCATCGCTAGCGCCATCTCACCCGACTACACCCTCAGCGCCGCGCCGGCCGAGGAGGAAGAGGAGGAACAGCAGCAACTCCAACAGCAACAGGTACAGGTTGGTAGGTGGGGTACCGCGGGGTAAAGTTGGCCGGGGAAAACTTCTGTTCTGAACACAAATAAACCTGCTGGTTCAAATTGTGGACTTCTGCGCCAGAAATGATAACGGCTATCATGCGCAATATTTTATATCAGGTGTATTACAAGCTTTCCAACGTCATCTCCACATTTTTCGTGGAGCGAGTATCAAGCGCACATACTGTGGGCTGTTGATGCAACGATATTGCTGCGGTGTTGTGCACTCTGTTTCAGCAAGAGGAAAGTTGGCGTCCTTGTCCAGTGCCGGTTGCAGTTGTCACGATGTCGCCGGAACTCACGACCATTGTGCAGAAGTTCGCGGAACATTTTCACGATTCTTGGTCCAGTAGAAAGGTATGTAGGCCTATGTTTGAGGTTGCTGGCTTTCGATTTGTTCATATGTAGGGTGGAGGTGGGGAACACGTATGCACGACGTACATACACATACATTGTACGAGTAAGCTGCAGTGTATGGTTTACAATTTGCGTTAATTCGCTTTTGTTTTCAGTTCGACAAGGGCTGGTCATTTGGCGAAATTTACAGTCGACCCAACTCTACGCACCCACGGCTGAAACCCTTCAACATTCTCAAGGAATATGTAAGCTAGCAGCTTTTTTTACCCATTTTCTTGTGCACCTTTGTAATCCATTTTCTTGTGCATTTTTGTACCGTACGTGTACATGCCATTCTACCTTCTCTGGTGTCAGCAATTACACGTGTACTCTTTCATACCTCCATGCTGCATGCTCGTTTATGTTGCATGCGTTGTTTAGGAGAAGAATTTCTACAAGGAGCGCTGCTCGGAGTGTCTCAAGGCTCTGCTGGCCTGGGGTTACGTGGTGGAGCAGCAGGATGAGGGAGCGGAGCGTCGAGCAGCTCAGGCCAGTCAACCATCCGGCAATACCATCCACTCGTACCGACCTCGACCCGTGGACCTGTCGAATATGACCCTGAGTAGGGACATGGCCATAGCCGCGGAGAAGATGGCGGAAAACTCACACCTCATCTGGTGCCAGAAGGCGCTCGAAGGTAGCCTACGTATTGTACGTAAAAGGTGTTCTCCCGCATTTGAGGATGTGTCTACGCACACGCTTGGTTCATGCCATAGTTTTGGAAAGCAGTACTTTCATGTGGCTACTTTCTGGTTTGTAAAAGAGGCGTGCACGTACGTATGGGTGCTGTTTCGCTACGTACACGGAACTGTGATGGTTACGTTGTAAAATGGGTTGAACTGTGATGGTTACGTTGTAAAATGGGTTTGCACTTACAGAGATAACGGCGCGTGGCGGAGGTCTGCCTGTCACGTTAGTGTCCTGGGATCAGCTGACGGACTTTGAGCGACGCAAGAATCGCTTCAGAGCTCAGGAGATCCTGAAGTTCCTGCAGTATCACGGATACAAAGTGGCCAGGTACGTACGGACTTTTGAAAAAGAAGGATCTGAAAACGCGTAGGTATTGGCAGCATATGGTTCGTGAGACTGAATGACTTGTTTCGGATCAGTGGTGGCCGGGTCTATCTATATCTTGTGCCTATCACTGGTTGTAATTCGGTGTCCAACTGGAATTTTTCTATACTCAACTAAATAGTTTCTTATTCATTGAATGATTGACAGCAATGAGAACAACAACTACTGTGCTGCTTTACCTACTTACTTTTGTACCAACGTACAGTACACTCTTGGGTACGTACGTACGTACTAGTGAAAGGACGATCTCTATTTTTTCATGCCTGTTAGCATAGGACTCATTCACAGACTACGTCGCAATATTAGATAGCTAAACTCATGATTGATTTACTACTGAACTGAGTGCAGACTGTCTACTGTATGACCTGACGTGGCGTGTGTCTTTTCTTCTGTTTTCCTGTCCGCTAACCACGCTTCTCGTTGTCTTTCTTCCACATCAACTGCAATGCCAATCACGATTGACACGTGGACATCCTGCAGTGCTCACGATAGGGGCGAGGAAGGCATCGGAAAGTCGGATAAGGAGCGCGCATCATTGGAGAGTCGATTCGCCTACAAACTGCTGGAGAAGATACTCACCTACCTGGAGCACGCCAATATCAGGATGAAGCCGGTGAAACCCAGTCAGGGATTCACGAGACGCAACAGCTTCAAACAGCCGAGCAGGGACGTCAAGTTCTTCGGAAAGGTATCGTAACTTTCTGTGTGGGTTCAACTGTTTTGTACAATATGGATCATTTTCTTTTCGAGTGGAACAATATGGTTCTTTGGCCTATAGGCCATAGGGTATGTGAGCGCAGATCGAAAAAAGGCCTCGGGTGAAGCGCTTGACGCAATACCTCTTCTGTTCACCTGTTGTTGGGGGAATGGCTTTATGTGCTCATGTACTGTGAGGGGCTACCCCATAGTATCTCCCGTTGGGAGGAACAATCCAATGAGAGTTGTGCCAAAAATTATCCTCGAACTTTGTCATAAAGGGTTTCTCCACTGGATGTGATTGGCTACTCCTGAGAAAAGGAAGAGAGATATTTATGTTGGGGTTACACCCGACTTCCCTCTGACCCAAATTACCCCGCGTGTACATGCTCATTGGATGCTAGGTTCTGTTAAAACTACTTATGTGGAAGAAGCAAGTAGCAGCCATGTAATAATGCGGGATTAATTGGGGCCATTCCTGTAGAGGGAGGAGTCAGTCGATGCTGTACTAAAGCTCTGATGGAGAGAATCGATCTTACTCTCACGTGATATGAGAATACTTGGAAAGTAATTGCACAATGGGCCTATTACTTAGGAAGCATGAAAAACAAACTTGACAGAAGGCTTGTTATTTTTTATGTTTGCGCACAATCATGCAGAGTTAAAATTAAAGTACAAATTATAATTCTGGGACCCATGCATTATTTATCTCGAGAACTATGCGACGTAGAGCAAAGCGGTCAAAACTTCCACGGATAACTTTAGCTCGCCTCTCCAATAAAAAAACCGTTTGATTCTATCTGCTCTCAGTGTCGAGAATCTCGCCGATTTCCTTCAGCACTAAAATCGTGTCACCATTTGGCAGACGCTAAACCACGCAAGCCACGGCACCCCACGACCCTGTATGCCCAATGCCCATTTTTATTGTTTTCATCGTGTATGCATATTTCTACCAGTTTTGATTTTTCGGGTGTTTGCGAGGTTTAGAATTGCCCAATGGTCCACGCCCAATTTACCGATTTTAGTACTGAAGGAAATCGGCGAGATCTCGACACTGAGAGCAGATAGAATCAAACGGTTTTTTCTATTGGAGAGGCGAGCTAAAGTTATCCGTGGAAGTTTTGACCGCTTTGCTCTACGTCGCGTAGTTCTCGAGATAAATAATGCATGGGTCCCAGAATTATAACTTGTACTTTATATGGAACGAATCCCTCTGCTTTCTCTATATTAGGTTGATATGCCTCTGAGAACCAATAATATAAAGACCGAACGAAATGACTAATTTAGAATAGCAAAACACAGATTCTTTTAAGCACAGTTTTACACAGTAGGGCTCACTCACAAACAACCCTCTGATATGACATAGTGCCAGCAAATAAGACATGTGATGAATGATTTTAAAGGGGAACATTGGGCGGAAAGTTCGAGGTTAACCTGCATGGATCATTGGATAGAGCATAAAAAATGCTGCAAAACGCACCAAGTCCTATCCCTCTACGTTGCGTCGTTCTTGAGTTACAGGCAAATACTGATCTGTTAATGGGAAACTCAGCTTTAGAGCATGTAGCTCGCTAACTATTGCACCGATCGGAATGGTTTTGCCTACCACCGTGTGCTCCGTTTGGCGTTCTACCTTTTGTTGTCTGAGAGAAGCTAAGCTCTATCTTCACTGCATGTGGCGTGGGAAGCCAAAAAAGACAGTGTCCTTGCGCAATTTAGCACATATTTTGTCCATGTATGAAATATGTGCTAAACTGCGCAAGGACACCTGTTTTTGGCTTCCCACGCCCACAGGCAGTGAAGATACAGCTTAGCTTTATACAACAAAAAGAATACAAAGCCAAACGGAGCACACGAGACGAGTTGGAAAAATTATTCCGATTGGTGCAACGGTTGGCGAGTTACATGCTCTCAAGCTGAGTTTTCCATTCACAGATCAGTATTTGCTTGTAACTCAAGAACGACGCAACGTAGAGGGATGGGATTTGGTGCGTTTTGCAGCATTTTTTTATGCTCTATCGAATGATCCGTGCAGGCTTACCTCGAACTTTCCGCCCAAAGGTTCCCTTTAAAGGTGCCGGCGCACTATGTCCCTTGCCCCTTCAGATCAGAAATGTTTCTTGTTGTATACATTCCTACATGCACCCATGGTGTCCAGCAAGACTTCCCCGCGATTGTATGCATTGTAGCAAAGGGGATATGGTCACTTGGTTCCTGGTCACTTCGTTGCGGTCATTTCGTTGCGGCGGAGATCACTTCATTGTGAAGAACTTCATCTGCGGGTCACTTTCGTTGGAGTTTTTTTGTTGCGGACATTTCGTTGCGGCCATTCCTCTGGTCATTTCGTTGCAAGAACTTTCGTTGCTGGTCATTTCGTTGCCGGTCTTGATTTGTTGGTTACTTGGTAGTGAGTACTTTTCATTGCCATTCTTCACTTCGTTGCAGGCTAGACTTAGGCTTAGGTTGATCTCGCAACGAAATGAACGGCAACGAAGTACTCACTACCAAATGACCAAATTTAGACCGGCAATGAAATGACCCACAATGAAAATACCTGCAACGAAAAAAGTTCCCGCAACGAAATGACCAGAGGGACGGCCGCAACAAAATGCCCGCAACGAAAAAAACCGCAGCGAAGTGACCACAAAGAAAGTCTTCGCAACGAAGTGACCGTGGCAACGAAAGGTCCACAACGAAATGTCCACAACGAAAACCGCACCGAACTGACCGCAATGAAAGTTCTCGCAACGAACGGACCGTGGCCACGAACTGTCCCCAACGAAAAAACCGCACCGAAGTGACTGTGAACCATAGCAAATATAGGCACTGATTCATTTACTATGTACATGCTCTACCTCGCGCAATTTTGAATGCGCGCGAGTTGTTGAAGTACAATTTAAAGTTGTCTGAACAGTGGAAATGCCGTCTCTGATGCACTGGTACCAAAAATAATCATAGTATTACTTGTTCTGCTTCTGCAGTAAGCTCTAAA